>PVJD01006826.1:0-92617 GCA_004026545.1 Mormoops blainvillei
TTTTTTTTTTTTTTTGGTAAGTTTTGAGAAGCCAGTTAAGACTCACAAACAAATGGTACTGAAATGACCAATTAAATAACCTATTTGTGAAAAGTGACCAAACGCTAAATGAAAATATAATTGATTTGCAATTGATTATTTGAAGGCGCATTTAAAATAGATGAAAAACTACTGTTTTTCTCTTACCTCCCCACCCTACCCTCCAGACGCAGGCGCATCTGTCTTTAAGGGATTAGGGCCTGGTTAAGAAGTCCCCGTACCTGGGACCACTTCGTTCTTACTGCAACGCCTCCGCACACGGAGCAGGTTGCTGGGGACTTGTTACGGGTACTTGATTCTGGCAGAATCCTGACGGCGGCTTTCCACTCCTGCGCTAACTGTGCATCCTCTAGACGTCGGAGCGTGTGCTACTCGAGACACAGGAAAGCAGCCGGAGGACCTGCCCTAGGCCTTCGCTTCTCTGCTTCTCTTCCCTCAGCCTATCCATGCAGAGCTGGCTGTAGGCGCCAGACAGTAGCGCACGCGAAACGTAACTCAGCCATGAACTCCTGCACATTCCCTGCCGCAACCACCCTATGTAATCGGGAGTCGTTAGGTAGAAATGAACCCGCCTGTTTGCGTTGAAGCTCAGGCGCAAATTTAAATCAGGAGTCACAGAGCAAAGGTTCCGTGTAGGGACAGTGACAGGGAGTGGGGTCAAGAATAAATCGGTGTGTCTGGCTAATGCGACCGACCAGGTGCTCTATTTCCAAGTCTCCAGGGCAGAACAGGAAGAGGTCTGGGAGTCCGGCCTGGGGCAGGTGACAGACGGGAATTCATTCTGTTGGAGCAGGTTGGTGTCAGGCCCTTGGAGTCAAGTCCGATAAACGCGCGCTGTAGGTAACTGCGTATGGGGCTCTGGAGCTGAGCAGAGGAGACTAGAAGAGACACGGGATTTTGGAAGTGAACAATGTGTGCCTGAAGCCGTGGGCCTAAATAAAATTAATCGAGAAGAATGTGTCGGCCAGAAGAGAGCACAGTGAACGGACCTTTGAGGAATACAGCAACATTCTCCGGAAAACGCAGGTAAACAGTGGAACTGGAGAAAAACTGGCTGATGAAGTAATTAAGGGAGAAGTTATGTAAGAATCTGGGATTGAAGGAAGGTGTCCAGTTCCACACAAGTCAAATAAGTTGCTCACTTAAATGTGTTCACTGCATTTACCATGAGGAGATAACAGAGAATTTTGAGAAAAATAGGTTCACTGCCGTGTTCACAGTGGGAGCAAAAAGATAGGAAAAACCAGTGAAAAGTAATTGACCAAACACTATAGAGAAATAAGTGGGGGCAGTGTTTTAAAATTTCACTGTCGTACATTGTTTTTCTAACAATCCCCAAAACAGCTTTCTAATGTTAAAATAAATGATCTCTAATGGTGTGTCAGTAAATCTGGGACTTTCATTTTGAGGAAAATAAGACTGTTTTGGTTATTGCTGCTTAAAAAAAAAAACTATGCAACATTTACAGGCTTCAAATTACAACCATTTTCTTAGTTTTCAGGAGTCCGTGAGTCAGGGATTTGGACATGATTTAGCAGCGTTGAGACAGCCAAGACAGTGTCTTCGTCTATTCAGCGCCCTGGCAGGCCTGTTTCTCTTTACAGTCTTTGTCCGCCTGTGGTCTCTCCAGCAGAAAGATCGGATTTCTTCTAACGGGTCCCAGGAATCTCTAAAACACAAGGTGGAAGATGGGGTCGGGCCTTCTAAGGTTCAGGACTGAAAAGGGCACAGTGTCCCTTCCTGGACACTGCATTCTATTGGTTACAGCAAGTCCCAGAATGAGTACAGGGAGCGTCTGACAACAGTCATGGAGATGGGAAGTCTGGAGCAACTTTCTTGGAGACTAGCTACCACAGAGATGGAGAAAAATAGGTTCAGAGATCTGATATTTATTTTTTAATGCAGCTTGTGACTGTAACAGTATAGCGTATACAATCATTTAAGATAAACACACACATACAAACTCCCTCCCACCCCCGCCTCCAAACACACACACACCAGAGGTTGCACTTCCTTAGGCTGTATGAGTTTGTTTTTAAAATGAAGCTATCCCAGGAGCACCAGAGATGTGAAATAAAGTGCTTGAGGTCCTGGCCAGGTAGCTCAGTTGGTTAGAGCATTGTCCTGATATAGTAGGTTGTGGTTCGATCCACAGTCATGGCACGCATGAGAGTCAACAAATAAATGCATACATAAGTGGAACAACAAATATATTTTTCTCTCTCTTCTCTTCTCTCTCTCCCCCTTTCTCTCCTTCTCTCTCCCTTCCTCTCTCTCTAAAATAATCAATACATATAAAAAAATTAAATGAAGTGCTTAAAACTCTTAGTCAACTAGGAAAAGCAAATACTCAGAAAGTTCTCCACCTTGAAAATTGAAATTAATATATAAACGTCTTAGACCCTATTCCTGAGTTATTCCTCGCTCTGTATTTTTATATTCACTATGATATAAATGGAAAATTAAAATATTTTTAAATTTTACCTTCCGGCTAATTTCAGTCACAGTATTCTCTGTTTTTGTCCCATAAATCCCCAAACCTTTAGAAAATATTGTGAATTTATATTAAAATATAGAATAAGATCATTTCTGAATCAGCAATAAGTTATGTATAGTTTGTAGTTAATTTTGCATCTCAAGTTTTTAATGACCTTTCAAAAAGAGTACTAGAACATCCATGTGCCTTACATGATTAATTTTAAGAACCATTACTTAAGAGCAGCCCTAACTCATTTCTGCAATGCTAATGACATTTATACACTGCAAACCATTTGTAATTGACGTGCACTAAGTTGTGCTCCCAGATATTAACATATATATCTTCCCCAAATAAAATTATGGGAAAAAATTGAGTCATGCTCCAAAAGATTTCTTTTTCTAATCTCCAGAGAAACATATAAAATTCTTAAAAACATACTAAACTCACACAACTCTCTTATGGATTGGAACTTTCACGATGGTCAATTAATTAGGTAGGGGTGGGGGGCGGAGCTACTGACTTTTTCGGATACTGCCTTAGTAGAAACAGTAAGAGGGGTAAGAGATTGTCATCACAGATACGTATTAAGAAAGGTCAGAGAAAAATTCATTAGGGCAAACTTTGGCTCTCAGATGTTTCCAGAGCAGAGGTGTTCCTTAAAGGACAAGAAAAAAAAATCAGTTATGTGTACCAAGCAAAATAGGCACATGTGAAACCCAGTTTTCTGCAGGAAAGCTTTCTTTTTGTTGGATTCTGCCACAAAAATCTTAGTGTACTTCTCAGTCTTCGCGAACCACGCACAGAAGCGTTAGAGCCAATGTTTTAAAATATTTTTCATTTAGTACCAACATTTTAAACTTGTGAGTTGTTATACTGTATTTCTGATATCAGGAATCTCCAAAATGCCAGTATATCTGACAACGCCGGGCTCCAATTTTACAAATGCGCTCCGCCCCCCCATTGCCTGGCCTCGGCTGGGTCCTGCTGTGTGTGGGCATTTGATTTTGAGACCCTCCTACTGAAACAATAAGAAGTGCCAGAACAATTATCTGAAACTTGAAAATAGGTAAAATAGATTATTGGGTACTAGCTCAGTGAAAAGGTGGGCTTTATTTTCTGGTTACTCAGTTACTTTATAGGGCCTTTTAATATTAAGAGACTTGAACATTTCTGTCTAATAGAGACACTCAGAAATCGAGTTTACTTACTTTATGTATGAAACCAGTTTCTGGCCAGTGGAACAGACAGGCTGAAAGTTTATGGTTTATTTCTGTGCTAGACATTACGTAGTTTTATATCTCACCCAAAACTATTTTAACGTACATTTTGAAATACCCTATATATTTAGCTACTTAAATGCACCTTAGCTCAGTTTAATTCCTTAAAAGTCCACACATTAATTAATAAACAAAATCTTTGACTAGAGTTTATTTTCTATTTGTCTAGAAGTCATAATTTTATCATGTTAAAATTATAGCTTAACAGAAGAAATTAAGCCGGTCACCCAATTATCAGAGTTGTGTAAGTATGATGCACTTGTCTGGGGTTTAGTTTCTATTCTTCTTGACATTGCTTGGTTTATGAATCAGCTGACAAACTTTTATCGATTCCTTTCTGTGAAGACACAGCCTAACCCTCAAGAGTTCCAACTATAGTGGCTGAGACATATGAAAAGGACAGTTATTGTAATGCAAAATATTAAACGTGGAGGAAGATATTCACCAGCTATTCTGCAGAATGAACCAAAATGACGTACCAAAGCTGACTAGAGGAGGCTTCCTAGAGGAGATGATAAATGGACATCACAATGATGAGTCAGTAGGTGTTACCCAGGTAAAAGACAGGAACAGAAAGTCATTCCTGCAAGAGCACTGCCTGAAAGGATGTGTGTAGGTGAGTGATGGGGGGGGTGGGGGCGGGGTGAGGCTGAGTGAGGCTTTTGTGTGCTGTCTTAACAGAGAACCAAAGACTGACAAATGAAGCTATTTGTGCTGGAGATGGAAATACGATTATTTACATCAGCACTCCTGTGTGACTCTGCGCCCTGTTCTCCCGCTCCGAGGCTCGTTTTGTTCCTTAGACCTAAAGTTGTCTGTGTTGATGGCACTCCACATCGCCATCCACCCCGCCTCTAGGTTAGAGAGAAGAGCTCAGCTCTTGAAGGAGGCAAACTGGTCATCCGAGGGCTTGCTTGGATTATCATTGCATATCCAGATGTCCAGCAGTGGTGAAAATGCGCTATCTTCATGATGAATTCTCCATAGACGAATACTTTAGTAAGTTTGAGCATGTCACATAGTGACAGCCACTGCAGTGGAAATGGGCATCTATTCTGCCAGGGCTTGGTGTTCCAAAGACTTCAATCATGCATGTCCTTTGGTACCAGGAGATGCTAGGTTAACTTTTGAAGTATGAACAGTTGGGGGGTAATCCCATGACATTTCACTCTTTTAAAAAAGGAAAAATCTCCTTTCTCTCAAAAATTGTGTCCATAATGCCACTGTATTCACCTAAGACCTATCTTTCATCCAGTAATATTTTTATATATTTCCAATGGCTCTAAATTCATTTACATCAAAGAGTGTCGATCTCGTGTTTTTACAATTATAAACATACATAATTTGGTTATGAGGCTTTATTGTACTCAACGCATAAGCTCTTGTAATCCTTTCTCATTATGTTATACTTTTAGATCATAGGCGATTCTCAACAAAAGTCAGTCAAAATGGCTTTGATTTGGGAGGTTTTTGCAACGTAAAAAAAAAAAAAGACTCAGAAGAAAGAAAAATAAGAGCCTAAAAAATTATAAATTTGTTATAGGCATTAAGAAACTTTACATTTAGAGCCATTTGTTCTTAATTACAATGTAGAAGTACTACAGTACAAGAAGGAGAAGCTGTTCCCTTTAGGTGTAATTCCACATGCAATATCAATACGAAGGAACCCTTTACAGTAGTTTCAAACATGTAGGAGTATACGATCACCTTGGCGAGGAGTGACTGCACACGAGGCCAGCTTCGGGACTGACAACTGCAGTAGCGTTTTCAAGGATTTCTTTAGAATCAACCGCTCAATTATTAAATATTCTCCAGTCAAGGTCAGCCATCAGCAAATACAATTCCTTTCTCTTTTTTGAGCATCAATTGTATGGTGGCTGATGGCAATATAAAGGTAACCTATAAAAAACAGTATTCTTCAAAGAGACAAGTAAATTAAGTATAAAGAACATTTTACTATCTGCTTTTACAGATATATGGACAAGGTCAGAAAACGCGGAGCGGGAAGCAAAACTAACACTGTAAAGGGGATGTACACTTGAGGAGACTGTTCAAAACTGCTACTTTCAACCACTTGAGTTTTCGGGGAGAGCTCCAGGGGTAGCAATATCCCAAGCCCGGGAACGGGTAGGTGCCAAAGAGGTCAAGGCACGAGAAAACAACTAGTCAAAGAATAACAGAAAACACACCAAATACAGAGTCAGAAATTGCTAAAGCTGAGGGTGCAAGATGGATTAGGAACAGAAGATTAATTTAGAAATATAAATGGAGACAGGTTTTTGAAGGGTATTGATTCCCATATAAAGCAATTTGGTCTTTATTTTGTTGACCGACCTGGGTTAAGGAACCCAGAGCCCGGAGCACTGAAATATCCCAAAGGCATTAACATGTCACTGGGAATTTAGGAGACAGAAGAAATATTGTTTACTGCATGACCTTTCCAGGTAAAGTGTAGAAGCGTTTGGACGAAACGGTTCACAAAGCTGCTTGGTGTGGGGGATGAGGTCACTGATGGGTCATGATCACGTGGCAATAGCTAGCTTAACCACCAGCGGCCCTCCCACAGTTTTTGTACACAACAGCCACCATCGACTCTAAATTAAAAACCAACACACATTTCAAGAACAAAGTTTAAAGGGATGGACAAAATGTTAGCTCCTCCAACGTGTTCGCCTAGCTTGTCCGGTATCTGTCTTCCCACACATGGAAGGGGTCGGCTTTGACAGTTTTTACATCTTGTTCAGGGGTTCTCACTCTAAGTCGGCTGTTTGTAATCTGCTGGGAGCTTTGTGTCTTGGGCCTCCACTCACAGACATAAAACTAATTTCTGAAGGGAGGAACGCGGGGTGACGGAAGGGATATTTGGATTCCCTGAAGATCACACTAAAGAGACAGGCAGCACAACTGGTTACAGCAGTTGCCTATCCCGTCGTCAAACATTTATCCATGATTCACCAAACTTCTTGCCAGACAGGAAGCTAGCTAGACACGTAGGGGGTCATCTACTCTCCTGCTTCCAAAGGTCTTTTTCTTAACCTGCACGTGCTTCTGCTCTAGGAGAGGAAATTTGTTTCCCCCTTGTAAACACCCCCTCCCCACCCCGCATCACTGCATTTCCGATTGTCTTCCTTGAACGTTAGAAATATTCTCTGGAAGGGATCTGTCCATCAAGGCTATAAAATCCAAAGCCCAAAATTAAATCAACTGGAAGGAATGTATGAGAGTGTCCTGTGCATTGCTATGAAACAACATATGAAATAGCTCATTATATAGCAGTGTAGGGTAGAAGCAAAATATGACCTCTTTCTCCCAGCACAGAAACAGATAATAAAAGGCTTGAGGTGACAGGTACACAATGCAGTGTGCACATGATGTTTTATTGAGTTGTACACTTGACACCTGTACCCCCAATAACTTTAATTTTTAAAAAATAATAAAAACCAACAACAAAGAAACAAATAAAAAAAAGAAGATACGAAACAAATTTATGTTAACCACATACATCCCAGACCACACAATACCCTATGTGTAAAGCATTTCTATGGACAATGCATGTATTTTTCCGTACCAATTTCTGACACTATGATCTACCATAACTTTCCCTATAAATGTATATATACGATACAATGATAAAGCCTCAGTTCTGTTTCTGCATATACAAATTAAAGTTTCCATGTCTGAGTCTTCAAGAAACCTTCATTCCGAAGCATATATTTGGAATATTTTGTAAATAGTGATTTTACTTGGTCAAGTTGTATAATTTACACACAAAAAATTAAATCACTAAAGGAATCACATAATATAATTGCTAACTTCCTGTCTGCCTGGCAAGAAGTTTGGTGAATGATGGTTGAATGTTTGAAGACGGGGTAGGCAGACAGCTTAACTTGTTATACTTCCTCACCTCTCATCTCTTAACTTGAGATAAAACATCCTGGTGAATTCAAGTTGACAGCAAATTCTTTGACCCTCTTCCCACAGAGAGGTGGAGTCTGTGTCTCCACCTCTTGAAACTAGGTGGGCTCTGTGACTGCTTGGACCAATAGAATTACGGGAAAGTGCCATGCGTGGACTATTTAAGATGGAGAGAGACCAATGGGGAGTCACACAGGAAGAGGAACTGAGGTCCCCGCTGAGCTCTCAGCCACAGTCAGCCGCTGTGAGGACACCTCTTGCAAGAGGTTCCTGCATCCCAACCTGAACCACTCCATCTGAAGCCACAGGAAGCAGCAACGAGGCAATGCCCCCAAACCGCCCATATTGCAAATTCATGAACAAATAAATGTTGTCCATGTTTCAAGCTAGCTGCTAAGCTTCAGGGTTGTCCATTAGGCAACCAGAGAGAACTGGAAGTCATATATTTGCCGAAAACATCAGTAGATGGGTAGGAATGACAATGGGGATTAGAATGTGTATGAAGTTTATGAGAAATGGTATTGCACGCATTGTTAGCAATACCCAAGCAGTGATACTTAGGGGAGAAAGTGAGGTGGTGTGCCAGTTTCGCAGATGAGGCATGGCTTCCTGGAGTGACAGGTGGACATGGGTGGCTTTGACAGCTGTTTCCGTGAGAAACCTGATTCTGGTGGATTAGCACTATGTGTTTATTAACAGCCTTTAGTGATCTGCCCACTTTGGGTTCTGTCATACCCAAGGAAGGATCTTCCATGGTGTCATTTTACTTTAAAAAAGGATTCACCAGGAAGATAAAACTGTTCAAATTCATTCAGACCCTCAACTTGCCAAAACAACATGCATAATTGATATGTCAGCTACGCAGAGGGTTTTTGTGAAATCTATCTTCTTAGTCATTTCTGACTTTTTCTCACCAAAGAAACTATGCATTTTCAGCTAATGTCTTGGTTAAAACATTGTATGAATCTGTCTTTTAATTCTAGGATTAATATCAATTAATGATGTCTGATCGGAGTGAAACACACTGTTGTTAGGGTCTGTGGTATGTGAACGAGGTCTCCCAGGTTTGATACAAAGTCATTGTCATTTCCAAAATGTTCAAAAACCTAAAGAAAGCTTCCATTTACTTAAGAACTAATGTAAATATTGAGATTCATTTCTTTTGGTTGGGTTTAAGTTCTTTTAAATAACTTGTGTTAGCTCACATTTATCAGAAATTCTGATTGAAACATACCTGCCTGGTTAACAAAGGTGGGAAATTAATTATGGCTTATTAAATGAGGTTTGATAGAAAAACATTTCAAAACATGGCATCTGTGGGTGACACAGACAACATACGCGGCAGTTGATCGGAAAAATAAAAAGGATCTATTTCTGAGTGGAAAAGACAGTGGTGGAAATCAAGGTACGCATCTGACCTGGATTCTTTATCTCTTCTGCCTTAAACCAACTGTGGGGCTTTGGGACATCCCCACTCCAACTATCGTCTCATTTGACAACCCAGGACAATGATTCCAGACTTAACATACTATTTTTAAGAGGTTGGAATAAAATGATGTGCAAAATAAAAGACTTTTAGAGACCTGAAGATGTCCTCCAAACGTGCATTTGGTAGACAAAAAAATCAGGGTCCTACCTCCCCCTGCGTCAATTTTTGCATATGAAGAACCGAGGGGCACAGGTGTGGCTTTATCATCTTTGCTTCCAGGGAACCTTGGAAGTTTGGAAGATAAAGGATGCTGTGGGTATCAATGTCCGACTAGATTGCTGGCGGGCAGCCCTTTAATGTAATTTGGCTTTTTATCCCATGAATAAACCCAGAGTGATGGGCGCTTGGCTAGGGCACCTGAGAGCTTCTAATGAGGACCAGAAAGATGTCTGCCTGGAGACTTGCCAATTTCATCAGTAAGGTTCGGATCTAAATTAGAATCAGAGAGAGGGAAAACGTCCCAGATAAAATTATACAACCAGACACCAAGAAGGATGTGGGGAGTGATGAGGAGAGCATAATCAATACAGACATGCCCAGTAATTTATATGATAATGTACCAGGAAAGGGCTTCAGAAAGCCTTGCTCTGGTCTCGTTGTCTCCCTACTAAGACTATGTGATAAAGAACAAAGTATTCTGATTTTAATAAAGGGATGTAAACATCAAATGATAACATATAATCAAGGCTCAATGGTTGTGATTCAACTAGAAAATGATAGTGGGAACATACACTTCATTTAATAAGAGGGGGCCATTCAGAATGAAACAGTTGATTATGTGTAAGTTTTGTATAAAAGAAAAAGATAAGGGCATGAATTTGCTGGAAAAGGGAGAAATCAGAAACTGCTAGAACACTAGATTAAAAACTAGAAAACCAATGTTCAGGGGTCGGACACTGCTCATATCCTCCCATGTTCCCCCTGCCCCGTGTCCCCGAGGCAAGGATTACATCTCGCTGCAGAGAGGAGCGTGCAAGTGGGCACAGTGACAGAGCTACCAGGGATAATGATGGCACTGCTGTTAGCTTTGTTTGTTTGTCTTTTGAAAAACTAAACGACAACAAAAAACACAAGAGAAGAATTAGGAGAGCAGATTTCGGCAGCTCTGAACGTGAGGTTGGGTGATATTCAGATATAAGAAATATTTCTGATTTTCTTAAAGGCAGAAAGAAAGCGGACAGAGGCTGGGAGAACCTTAGAGACGGGAATTCTGAAAGGTTAGGAAAGGTGGTGCCCAAATCCTAGGAGACAAACAAGCAAACCCTCTTTTGGCTTCAGACTTTAAACTCTTCCTTTTAAAATCAATTTAGATTTTCGAGTTGCGGGGTACATTAAGACATAATCCATCATCTTTAAAAAGGCCACCAGAGGAAAACCGGATTGGTTACAAAACCTTGTCTTAGAGTAATTCACACTTGAATGTATGTATTCTTGAAATCTAGGAAACATAAAGAAAACACATATGCACACACAGTAAAAAACACCACAGCATAATAAAGTATGACAATTTCTATCTTGAGTGAAATTAGCATGAGTATTACTGAAATGCTTAATGTACAATTAATGTTCAAAACAAATCTCTTCCGTGATGGGTCAGTTGTCAAAACACGAAGGAAGCACTAATCTAAGAGAACGCGGTAATTAAAAACGACAAATGTTATCACTTACATCTTTTCTGTTCCTATTCAACTACATTGCTTTCCTTGCAAAAGGAGCTTTGAAGGCAATAAGAATAATTGCTGTAACGTTCCATGTAAGATTAAAATCTTAAATAATTAAAGTTATCCACTTCTATCATCTCCACACATCATTTGTTGCTCCTGCTTTGTTTAGGGGGAGGTAGAGGAAGGAGCTGGAATCAAACAGTGGCGGCCTGTGAGCTCTTTTACATCAGATGTAGAAGGGCTTGTTCGGCCAGATTCATCACCGTTTTGAACCCCAGGCAACGCCCCACGTTCAGTCCACCCATGCAGAAGTCAATGCCATGACTCCCCCACGCGACCCCTCAGGTTAGACTACTGCTCCCTTTTTGTTCTTGTTTCTTGTCATTAACATAAGAATTATTCTTAAAAATATTATCTTATGCAAATAAAGAAATAAAAACTATATCTGATAGAAATGGAAGACTCTTGTTGGAAGGATGAGCATGCAAACAGGCAAAGGCGTCAGGGTAACATTAGCATTTTGGAATGAAAATATAATCCCATTTTGTTTACATTATTCTGCTGCCTCACAAAGTCTTATTTTTCCTAATAATCACAAAACCATTCTGCACTAACTATATTAAATATAGCACAGTTAACATAATGAATTTAATGATTTTTGTACAAATTTTTCCATGTAAAATCTTTTTTTTTTAAAGATTTTATTTATTTTTTAGACAGAGGGGAAGGGAGGGAGAAAGAGAGGGAGAGAAAGATCAATGTGTGGTTGTCTTTCAGGTGCCCCCTACGGGGGACCTGGCCTGCAACCCAGGCACGTGCCCTGGCTGGGGAATCGAATTGGTGACCCTTTGGTTCGCAAGCCAACGCTCAATCCACTGAGCTATACCAGTGGGGCCTACATGTAAAACATCTTTCTGGGGTCTGTGAGTATGATGTTAAATAGACAGTAAAAATTCTCACCAGACCATTGATCGAAAATGTCCCTCTGAGCTTATTAAATGTGATGATTAAACCTGCAAAGGCTTTGCTTGGAAAGGGTCTATTTGATGTTGAGAGCCATGAAGCATTTAAAGGATACTAGGAAAATAAATCTTTATCTGGTTGACAAGATTTTAGAATGGTCCTAATTGTTACACTTCTCATTTTGAGGAGCACCTTGTCACGTATGGAGCACTTTGCTGTGCGCCTCCTCTCCGTCCCTCCTTTGGGTCACTGAGTTTGGCTCATCATTTGTCAGCACTTACATATGGCTTTCCCCTTGCAGTGGCACTCCCCTTGTGCTCGAGCGGGCCCCACACTCCCCCGTCCCTGCTGTGTGTAAGCCCGCAGACACCTTATTTTCTTTCATTGGCCTTTTCTTTTTGTTTTGCTTTTTTCCTCTGACTCAAACTGGCCTCACTTAGCACCCAGACTCACCTACCTCCTTCTCTCTTGCAATTCTGCTCCCTTAGCCATGCAGTCCCCAGGGCAATGAGGCCCTGGGTCCGTATCAAACAAACTTAGGAACAACGCCTCGGATCTACTGACCACAAAGACAGAGTTCTCAATCAAACTAAAGACAACATCTGAGCCTCAGTTGTGTTCCAGCTCCAGGTAAGCGGAATAAACCAGGCAAAGTGGACATCTGGATCAGACGCAATGATCAACTACCCTGTCCCAGCACTAACCAATCAGTAGACACCACAACCATGACCACGGCCCTCACTCGTTCAGTCACTATGTTTAATGATATTTTGTTCTTCTGTAACCAATCCCCTGGAAGCCATCAGGAAGCCAGGTCTTTGAGCACTGGCTTACCTGTGACTCCTCAAATAATAAACCCCTACTTTCTTTGCTGCAAACCTCTGCTCCTATCATATTGGGTTTTGATGTGTGCGGGCAAACAGACCCCGTCGGTCCAGTAACAGGTGCAACGTCTGTATTCATCACCTGAGCGTAAACCGCACGAGCACGGGACTGAGCCCACCTCAAGGAATGCTGCATTGCCTACACCTAAGCTAGTGTCTGCCCACGGCTGTGCTCAATAATAGTGACGGAATTGAAATGTCTCACTGAATTCCCAGGAGAGCACTGTGAGGCTTACAGATGCCCTGGAAGATAAGGCACTTTGACAACACCGCGCAGACAATACACGACATTTTTCACTCTTCCATGGTCCCTCAGGTTTCCTCTCCCTTCTGTGTTAGCTGCAAATAAATACCGAGCACGAAAGGGAACAGTCGTTGTTTTTTATTTCCTGGTTCAATGATATGCATACAGTACAAGGACAGAATGAATTATCTCTAAAGTACTTGTATTGTCAATTTTCTGATTGACCTTTAAAAGCCTATTGCCAATATCATGATGTAATCCAAAATTTAAGGATCGCCGTGCACATGATAGGTACATGATAAACGTTCACCACCTGAACCATGGCTCTTGGGTTGGTTTCCCTGCTTCCTGGCGCTTCCTGACTTGATTGCAGCGACAGCAGCCTGAGTGCTCTTTTAAAAATATAAATCAGAGGTCGCTCGCCTGTTTACCATTCTCCCGTGATTTTCTGATTATCTTTGAAGTAATGTGAACTCCCATTTATGGCTTTAGGAAAGCCTTCTGAGATCTCGCTGCTGCATCCGTCTGTGAGCCCCTCCCGGCAACTCTCTCCACTGCCATTTCTAGATGTGAGCCACCAAAGCCTTTCTCGCCTCCAGAAACTTACTCTCCCATTTCCCAGTCTCAGAGGTGCTCCCTTGGGCCCTTGGCAAGGGTGCCTCCCCTCCACCCACTGTGAAACGGATGAGATTTCACCTTGTCAAGGAACATTCCCTAGAACCTCCTGTCTCACCAGGTCTTGTTGCTCTTGTATATCACTCTGCTTAGGGCTCCACATTGTAATCTGTAAATACGTGTAAATATATATATATATTTATATATATATATATATATATATATTTACAGTCAAACGTAAGCTCCAAGGGAAAATCTTTATCCGTCTTGGTGGCTGCTCTGTGGCATCTCCTTTGCTCCGTGCCTGTCACATAGTAGGTAATCAAAAAATAGGTGCTGAATGAGTAAATGCAAAAATAAAACATGAACTTTACTGGGACTCCTTTATTTGCCTTCAAGGCTTGCCATCTATTTGTCTCTGCTAATTTAGTTGACCCGGAAGTAATCTAGTAATCTTTCCTATTCATGCTCAGTCATTATCTCCATGATCTATAGGTTATTTTCAAATCCACTATCTGGAAATGTTGAATTCCGGTCAACTGTTTCCTCTTCAGTGCCTCCAGAAACTTCTGGAATTAAGTAAAATGTTAAAGAAAAATGATTACTTCACAAATGAATGAATTGCCTATGATAAAAATTTTTAAATGAAAACTTTTGCAGCTGAATTGATGTACGGATTAAATGTAAGAATTAAATTAAATCTTGGGATCAATTATTTATCCCTTGACTACTTCCGAGTTGCACCTAAGAAATTCTTTTTACAATCCGGTCTTATTTCTTCCAACACAGTACAGAATCCCTTTTCATAACTTTAATCAATTTGACTCCCTGACTCTCATTACCATTGACCCAGATATATCACCTGTTCTTGTATTTGAAAAGCTGAATTTTAAAACATTTTAAAGGCAGGCTTATCACTAAAAAGTAGTAGTGTCATCTCTAAATCGAAGTGATCAGAGTAAATAAATCAGGTTTTCAAGGCTTAACTTCTTACAGTTTTCACTTGTTATTTCTGTAGATCCGTGGGAGTTCCTTTCCATCAAATGCCATTGGCCTCTTTCAAGCCACCGTCCCATGTCTTATGTGTTCTGCTGTCCTTTAAGCCCAGGGGGCCACAAACACAGTGATAGATGGCTTTTAATAGATATTGTTTCTTCATTTTTCCTTAAAATTTCTTCCCTCCTACTTTTCTATGTTCTGACATTCTTGAGTGAAAGCTCAATGTATTTAAACAAAAGCTAAGAATTTACCCCAAATAAAGCTTTAAGCATAATCCATACATTCTTGAGATATGGAGCTGCAGATTTCATATTCCTGGCAATGACTGTTCAAGTTTTGAGTTTTTATTCCTCCAATAATGGATTTGAGATACATTTTTAAATAACAAAGGTTTTTTTGAGGGGTGATGATGAACTATACATTTTCAAAATTTAGTTCCTACATCCTTATTTTTGAGGTACAAATCTTTGACTTGTATAATATCTGATTTGTAATCCGTCATTTTTTTCTTTGTGACTTAATAAATTGATCAAGAAATGTTTAAAATGAAGACACAGTCTCTGGTTTTTATGTCATATGAAGACAGATTAATTTAACATTTTAAATAATGTTACTTTTCTGTCTTACATCCTTGATTTGTCATATGTTACTATTGGTACATTCAAAATTTCTTTTACAAGTAATTTCTATAAAAGCTCCATGTATTTTATCTTTTTGATGTACATATTATATGCTAATTAGCATATAAAGTTTTGACTCACACATATTATCTATAAACACTGCTTCTTGCTATATAAGATGATCCTTTCTCCTGTTTATTCCTTTTGCATTTTTTGTTTTAAAAACATTATTCATTTATTTAAGAAATATTTTTGATGCCTGCTATGTGCTAGACACTCTTCTAGGTGGTATAAATTCAATAGTGAATAGTACAGACAAAACTCCTGGCCTCCTCAAACTTACACTGGAAAATTTCTTCTTTCTTCCTGGTGTTTGGTCTGATTAAATTACCTAATGATAATGGGGTTTTGGGTTTGTTTTTTTTCTAAGATCTTCTCAGAATATGTTGCTTTTTCTTGTTAATTGATTTTTACTATATATGTGGGTATATATTAAGGTATACATTATTTAATGTTAAACACATCTAACAATCTTTTTCATTTAAGAAAAGGTTTCAGTTATTTGCAGGTGAATTATTTAAAGTCCACGCTGTTAATGGATTTCTGCTCTTGTGTTACTCATTGTGCTTCCGGTTTTATAAAATACATAAATCTTTCACTTGCTTCTAATCACTAGTATAAAGTGAAGGCTTTTTAAAAGCTAATATGTGGGTCCATATGTCTCTAAATATTATGAACAATAAAATCAATTCTACCCTGAACCTCTACATACCCTAGGCACTGTAAGGAGATTTTTGTTTCTTTTCTTCCCAAATTTATACAGCAAACACCTACTTTGGAGTCTTGGATGAGGTGATCTGGAATTACAGATTTAAAATCTATTCTATATTATTATCTCTTCAGTTCATACCTTTCTATACCAGAAAGCTATCATTTTCTATCTAATGAATACATGATTTGCCAAGTTTGCAAAAATCGTCTAAATTTAACATACACCCAAATTCAATGTTCAGTTCAAGTCACGTTAAGCAGTATTTGCTCATTCATATTTGTGAATATTTATGCAACTCCCTGTCAGCTTGAGTAAATTTTTACGACTTGTGTTTCTTCTTGGTTTTTGAAAATCATGGAACATCTTTCTGTTGTTTTCATGGTTGGAACTACAAAATGGCTGGCTCTGGAATTACTGAAAAGTAAATCTTTCCCCTCAAAATTCTGTAGATCTTTCTTCATTATAATCTGTCAGTAATGTGCAGAATTAAAAAAGTATTTTATTTATTGATTTCAGGGGCTGGGGGAGAGAGAGGGAGAGATTTGCTGTCCCACTTATGTATTCGTCGGTTGATTCTTGTATGTGCCCTATAGGGGATTGAACCTGCAACCTTGGCCTGTCACAGGAGGATGCTCTAACCAGCTGAACTATTCAGTCAGGGCTAATGCGAATAACTTTTATATATATATATTTTTTTACAAATTTTTGGAAAATTATTGAGAATTTGTATTATACCTACCATCCATCTTGGATGCTTTTATGTAATTATACATATTTTGTAGTTCACACAGATGGTAGGGGCTTAATTATCATATGTTTTTCTCAAAATACAGAAAGGTTTCAGTAAGAGTACTCTAAATCTGCCTTAACCCAAGGAAAGCTTTTTAGGATTTTAAACCTGTCAAAAGAAGAAGTCTTGTCTTTTTCATCTGCAGCTTCATAGCCCATCACGTTGACTTCCATTCAGTAGACCAAAATACTGATTCAATTTCTAGCATACCTTTGATTACTATTTCTGCTCTATTTTTGTATAGGGATATAGTTGCATATCCAGGTGTTGTCCTTTGCATCTATTTTTATTTCACACTTTTAAACCTTTTTCATTAACCTTTGCGTTACTGTTGAACTCGCAAAGCGGAACGTCACATGATTCATTTAACTTCTACAGTATTTCTACCCAACATGGACTGACTCTCTCCAATGTGGATTTTGGTGCTACGTAAATGTTTCAGGGTTTTTTGTTGTTGTTGTTGTTGTTGTTGTTTTATTTTCTCCTAATTTAGAAACTTGTTCATCTTTAAGCCTATTCTTTTTACTTTAATCTTACCCTGATGTATCATTGTCTTTGTACTTAACAGATGCAAAAAATTATATTCCTGAATTTTCATCATTGTAAGATTGTTCTTTCTTTACAGCTGCAACGATGAAAAGCTGGATGAACAAGAATGTACCTGGGATCATCATCTTGCCTCTATCCTACCGGGGAAACAAAAGTCTGTAACTCAAGGCTATAACCCAACCAGCTGCACGTAATCAATGGTGCATTTGATCTTTTATCCCCATCCAGGTCTCGAGCCCCTTCTCACCCTAAAGAAACAAACCACCACCACCACCACCACCACCACAAGAGTATGTATCAAGAAGTAAAGGCTTCAGTGAAAATCAGTCAGGGTGTGAAGACAATTTTTAAAAAAGCAGCTTTATTTTATGATGTATGTCAATAAAACATTGTATTGGAGGGAAACCTGCCATGCTTTCATACATCTCTAAGAAAAATTGGATGTCATCTAATTTTATACCTTGCTTTTATGAATAGGACTTGGAGAAATGAACCCAGATAGACTCGTTTTAACCAAACCAATTCTGTTTTACTGGGTTTCGCTATAGCAAGTTATATAGTCTATAGGTTCAGTTACTTAAGCTCTAGTATCATGTGAACAGAGTTAGAATTGTTTTCTATGATGTAGGTCCACTGGATGGTAGTTTAAGAAAAAAACAGATTTGGCTCAAAATTCTGGAAGGATTTTTTTTTTAAACAGTTCCCTGGCATCTACTCAGTTCTAATAATTACTTGGCTAGTAATAAAAATAATTTCTTATAAACATCACTTGAAAATTAAATCTGCTCACTTCATAGCTTCAGCAGATTTAGAAATATCATTCAAATGCTGCTGGTTTATTATGCAAACGTAAGGCCAGGATTCTGCAAACACACCTCTGAAGACATTTCTGGAGTTATTAAAGCCTTTCGAATCTGAGGATAATATTTCATTCCCTGAATCTTCCCAGGCATCAGATTAAAATAAAATAAACTAAATTCTAAGCTCTCTGTGGACACTGAGATTTCAAAAATAATGACAAAAAATCTTTTTCTCCTACTATTATTATATGAATAGAAAAGCCAAGGATGACAAAGATGTTTTCACTTGCACACGTAATTCTCAAGAAGATGGAAGAAAATAATGTTCTTTAAGCCTCCTGGTTGGAATAATAATGAAGGAAACATACCAGTGATAGAGAATTCTGTATTTGGTGCCTGCCAAATCTCCATCTCCACTGTGGAGTAGATGTTTCAACTCAGGTAAGTTATGTAAAGTGTCTGCACCTCATATCTGGGAAATGGAAGTACTGCTTTCATAGGATATACGAAAATTAAATGGGCTAATTCCTATAAAACACTTGTAAGAATGGTAACATAGGTGATGCTCAATAAATGTTATATAGTTTTATTATCGCTGCTACAATCTTGGTTAGAAAGCATAAGAAAATTCATAAAAAACAAAAACAAAAAATGGATTTACCATTTTGTCTTTACAGTTTACTAAGTATATAATATTAAAAGCAACTTGAAAAATGTTCACCAATATATAACAGTTGGCAATATTTTATAAAAAGTGCTGTGCGTAATTCTAATTTTTAGAAGTCGAGAACCGTTTAAATGCTTTAGAAGAGGATGAAAGTAGTAGCCCTGACTGATGTGGCTCAGTGGGTAGGGCGTTGTCTCACAAGCCGAAAGTCATTGGTTCGAGTCTGGGTCGGGGCACATGCCTGGGCTGCCAGCCAGATCCCCAGTTGGGGGCGAGCGAAAGGCAACTGATTGATGTGCAATATAGATGTTTCTCTTACACATCGGTGTTGCTCTTCCTTTGTCCCTCCCTTCCCCTCTCTCTAAAAATAAATAAAAATTTACAAAGGAAAAGAAGGATGACAGTAGAGCTCATCCTCCATCCCTGCCTACTGGTAGTAGGGACTAGAATTAATTGGGGAGCAGGGTTTCCTATGACACAGACTACAGTGTGCTGTCCACAGGAGACTGCGGGGGTGGGGCGCAGACCTTAGCCGGTCATTTGTGATGCAGAAGAAGAAAGGCAGTCAAAAAAGGAACAAGTCCGCACGAGATAAATGTTATAAAGCAAAGTAAAACAGAACGAGGGGTTCAGGAGAGACCAGGGAGACTGCGAAGCGGCCGGCCACAGCTGCTCTGAGGCTGCGACGCTGGGACAGAGGGAGCTGATGGGGTGCAGGGAGGCTGGCGGAGGTCAGCGGGAAAAGCGGTCTAGAGCAGAGGCCCCGGGGCAGGGAGCTGCTCACCTTCGCAGAGCGGCAGCTTCGAGGCTAAGGTGCGAGAGGCTGGCGAGAAGTGCAGTGTTGTGGGGGCAGGAGAGAGGAGGTCAGAGGGACCAGCACTCCCAATTTGTGAAGGGCCTTCTGATAAGGAAGAGTTTGGATTTTATTCAGAGCGTGACATTACTGCTCCAAGAGTTTTAAAAAGAGAAATGGCAGAATCTTGAAAAAGATCACTGGCTCCCAACTCCCGCTTACATCATCCATTCCTCACGTATGCTCAGGGCTGCCGTAACCTGATTGACAGAACCAGTGACTGTCCTCAGGGAGGGGAGGGGGTGGGGAACTGACCCTTCACCAATACATCTACCTCTTTCTGGTTCAGGTTGCCTGAAATGTGTTACAGTGGGGGCTTTCTGTTGATGTTTTGTTTTGTTTTGTTTTTAAATCCTGATTTAATTTGGTGTTGTCTCCAAATCCTAACCTACTAGATGCACAAAATAAGCCATATTTCCTCGGAAAAAAAAAAACCTGCAAGCAACACTTTTAAAGCAATGTTAAAAGATAAGATTCTACAGTTCCCCGCCCCACCCCCCAAATACTTGGGTGCCCTTTCAGTAATCCGAGTTTGAGGAGAAGTCGCTAGCATCCCAAAATTTGATGAAAAGCAAACAAAACAAACAAATAAAAAAAAATCACTACCCCCTCCACCTGCAATCGTGGTACACTGCACCTTTGCCCTGACACTCATGTGCGTTCTGACACAGACATAGGAGACACCTTGCGGTTCCCACACAAGCCGTACCTGCTGTTCCCCGAGTTTACAACTCTTCACACACATGGCCCATTGCCCATTCCCTGCACCTCCTCACATTCAAAATTCAAACCCTGGGGAACTCTGCCTGCAACCCACAGGGGGTCACCGTGCAGCCTCTGAACTGTGTGCCCATTTAGCCTCTAACCTCCCGAAGCGCCTGACACACAGCGAGTAGCTAATTAATGAACTCATTCGACAAACACCTCCGACAGCAGCAGTGCGATGCAGCACATCCTTTGCAAAAGAAAGAAAACAAGAGTGAAGAGAGATGCCTGGCGAAGAAATAAGTATCGGCAGTACAAATAATACAGTTATTATTTTCTAGCAGAAACTCAATTTAATTCCTCCTCTTGATGTGACAAAACCTGTCCCCTGCTTAACATTTTTATTGTGTGTGCACGCGTGTAGGGAGGAGAGGGTGGACGTGGAAAGGGTTATTTCCAGTAACGTTAGTTTAACCCGCGCATCATGGAGAGCACAAATAGAAAGTCCTGGCCTAAATTCACGGGCTGCATTGAAAAGACATAAAGAACTCTACAGCGGTGGGAGTTTCACTCAACAATCGCTTAAATGTTTGAATCTGGGAGCAACCGAGGTTTAGGAATGAGGGGTCCAGCACAATTTCTCATGGGTCAGAATACTGGAAACGAGCAATAAGTATTTATAAGTAAAACCTAAGTGTTACGTTGGTATAGCTATAAATAAAGAATGTTCCCCATTTTGAAATCAACATAATTCACGCTTTTGTTAAAAAGTGTTTTTCCCCTGACGATGCCACTCAGATAAAAAGATACATGGAACCATTTGCCTGCCTATCATATTAGCTAAAATAATAAAGAATAGTATTCTTATAAACCATCGCATACGCAGTTTTTCTAAGATAGATGTTAAGCCCTCTAGCTATTATCTCTTCATGTGCATATAATGTATTTGACAGTTACTGGGATAGGTTTGGGCCGCCTTCGTGCCTCCCAGCTAAGCGTGCACGATCCAATGCAGAGGTCTTAAATAAGCTCTCAGCATTTTTGAGAGCTAATTAAAACTTCATTATTAGTACAACAGCTGTACAACATTACTGGCCTGATAAGAAACCCAATAACTGACAGTGTCTGTGTAGGTCTTTCAACTGACAGTTATAATCAAGTTGCATGGAATCCGCTGCCTTCTAGAACCTCTTTTCAACAAGAAAACAAAATAGTGAGCACGGAGATCAGGGCTGATTTACATTAAAGTGCAGGCAAAGCCTGAACTCCGTCAAAGACATTCAAAGTTGCAAACTTTCCTTCACAGTCAGGAGAGAAGTTATATTTGAAACATGCTTTTTTATTTTTTTTATTTATTTTTTTTACATTTACTTTTTTAGAAGGGTGAATAGAATATATAGTTCCTCTTTTTGCTTGTGATACCTATTTCGATACAGATAGGTGATGTAGCTTCCAAAGAAGAATTCAATTTACAAAAATGAATACAATAATTCAACCTGTCCAAAAGGGGAAGTGAGATAAGTACTAATATAATTAACTCTTTTTTTCTATTGATGTATCCTTAATGGTTACTTTTTAATATAAGCTAACATCCTCCCATCAGCCAACATTTCTCCTAGGCAATTTTCACGCAGACATCCTGTTGTGTATTATGGGAATGTCAATAAACTTTAATATTATCTAGAACAAAACGTAATTAGGAAGGAAATTCTTTGGGGAACAGCAATATGTGATGTATCGAGTTGCAAACCAAAAGACTTACAGTTCTGTGTTATTTGCTTAAACTTATTTATACCAATGAAACATTTAGAAGAAAAATATCCTAAATTTTTAATAGCTTCTCCATGTAATCGGTTTAGATTACTGTCAAGACACAGAATAATTTTAATTAAATCATAAATTATATTAATTATAGCAAAAACATGCCCATATATACTATCTTATTGAAAATATATTTTGCTGCAAACATTATAATAACAGGGATAAATTTTAAAGTGATTGTCTTGGAAACAGATAACACAGAAGAAAGTACATCAAATAAGAAAACACTCAGCCAGCGCCCGTTCCTCAAATCCTTGCCTCCTAACACATTTTTTTTATTGTGCCCCAAATATGGTAATTTTTCTTATCTGTGACTATGCCCACTTTGATGGCAGAGATAAAGTAGCTATTTCTAAAGTGTCTTGAATAAACAGAACTAGTAAGAATTAAATGGCACTAGAAATCGCACTAAATATTTCTAATATCTTCAATCGAAAGGTACTGAACTCATCATATTCACATGAAATCACTCCTGAAATGCCTTGCTAAGAGATGTGTGTGAATGGAAAATTTTATTATCCATTTTAAGCCACTCTAAAATGAATGAGTCCATCAATTCATATGTTTTTAACCAGATAATGTATAACTTAATCAGTGAAAGTTATGTTTTGCTCAGTCTGTTCTTTTTTTTTACTGAATAAACAATATAGCTGTTTGGGGCACTCTTTTCATCCCAAACATTTGAGCACCTACTGTAATCTTAAAAGTTTATATTTAATTTAAATAGTAAAGAAAGGTTATAACTCTTGACAGCATTAGAATAGCTAAATATATGTTAAAGTACTTGTTTTTAATCACGACTCCTTTAGTAACACGATGTTGAAAACACTGGTTCTTTTTCATATTTGGAGAAAAAACAGAAACTTAAAATTGCAGAACATGTAATGTATGTACCTCTGAGTTGGTCTGAGTGAGGAATCAACAGCCTTTGTTTTCTACATGGGGATGTTTTTAATTGATTATAATCGATTTACAAAATTATTATAAAATAATTATAAAATAATTATTTTAAAATAAACTCATGCTTGTTTTAAAATTTTGAATACCTAAATGTATTAACATTAAGAGTCCTGTCTAAAAATATTTATTTAATGCTTGAGATTTTTTCATATATCCTTCTGGGTTTTTCTATGCATCTAAAGATAAGATAATTTAGGTTTAGAAAGTCACATCATATAATACAAATGACATCTCAGCTTGCTTTTTTCTACTTAAGACTGTATCAAGGGCATGTTTCTATTGTGGTGCCTGTGTATCTTTCTCACCTGTTTTTATCAGCTACATCATTTTCCATCAAGCGCATCTACTGTAATACACTTCATACCCCTTTTATTGATAGGTAACTGTTTCCAACCCTGCTGGGTTACAAATAACACTGCGTGAACATTTATGAAGATATCTTTAAGTAAGTATATACGTGACTTTCTACAAACTATGTTTCCAAAAGTTAAATTAGTATAAAGGGCATAAATTCACTATTGCACAGTTGCACAGGGAGGCAGAGCTAAGCTTTCAACCTCCTTTTGTTACTTCAGCCATAAATACTTTATGCAGGCCCAAGTACATGTAAAGTCATGGGCCTGGCTTTACATTACAAATAAATAATGCAGCATTTTATTTTAACTTCGAAACCCTTGTGGGGATGTTAATACTACTGTTAATTGCCTTGTTTTTCTTTTTCTTAATTTTTCATTTGATTTTTAGAGACAGAAAGAGACAGACAGACAGACAGACAGGCAGACATCAGTTACTTGTTCCACTGATTGATGCATTCATTGGTTGATTCTTATATGTGCCCTGACTGGGGATCAAACCCACAACCTCAGTGTACTGGGACTATGCTCTAACCAACTGAGCTTCCCGGCCAGGGCTATTAATTGCTTTCATATTTGGCACAAAAGAGTGTTAACAGTTAATAAATTAATACTTGCTTTTCTATATACAGAAATTAAACTAAGCATATTTTCCTGTATACTTCTCAAAATATTAAATCTTCTGCACTATATCATGCACTGAAACATTAAAAAATATTGTACAAAGAAAATTATTCTGAAAACAATGAAAAATAGTATTGAATTACAAAGGCACATAGAGAACTACCTAATATTTAAAGTTTTGAGTCTTTATGGCCTTAAGGATTTTACTTGTATCTTGCACTTTTCTTGCATTTATACGTGCACTTAAGACCCAGTAGGCTGAATCCAAAGAGAAAGTAAAATAAGTAGATTAGAAACCATCAGGGGGAAAACACTAAAATTATATGAAAAGTGGCACTAAATTCAGTAGGTGAAACAGTTTGTTATTACATTAGGACAATGCCTCAGAATGATAACATAAATTGGCGGGGGTTTTTTCAGAATGATGATGTATGTGACAAGGAATATAAGAAGAACAATGTGTTCATTTGGGTTCTCGGAGCAGCAGACGCCAATACGGCATCAATGGTGCAGAGATTCTTTATCACGGAATAAGGTCACTGCACATCTGGGTACATGGCTTTTGCTAGATTTCTGTAGTGGCGATATGTTTTCCCAGTCTACCGTTTGTCTTTTCATTTTCTTACTGGTGTCCTGTGCAGAACAGACACTTTAGTTTTTATGTGGTATACTTTTATCAATTTTTTTTATTGCCACCATGTTGTATTCTATCTAGCAAATTGTTGGTTTTCCAAAATGGTGGATATTTCTCCCATGTATTTTTTTTTTTTAAGATTTTATGTATTTATTTTTAGACAGAGAAGGGAGGGAGAAGGAGAGGGAAAGAAACATCAACGTGTGGTTGCCTCTCCTCACACACCCCCTAATGGGGACATGGCCTGCAACCCAGGTATGAGCCCTGACTGGGGAATCGAACCGGTTACTCTGCCTCTCAGGCCGGTGCTCAATCCCCTCAGCCACACCAGCCAGGGCTCTCCTAGGTATTCTTCTAAAAGTTTAAAGGTGTGTGTTCCTACTTTAGGTGTATAAACCATTTTTATTTAGTTTTTGTGTAGAGTGTGAGGTAGGGGTCAATGTTCATTTTCCCTGTAGGGACACTGTCCCAGCACCATCAGTGAAAAAGACTTTACCAATCGTTGAGGCTGCAGGAAGCATTTGGCTAAGCGTGACCTCTGCATACATGTTGTTGCACTTCATTTTCTAATTTATTTTGGGGTCTATATTCATTATACATATCGATCTGTAATGTCCTCTTCCAGTCATTTCTGCTGGCCTTTGGTAAATATTCTAAGGTCCTAGATTGCTAAAGAAGAATGTAAACATAGAGAACGACATCCCATACTAATAAAGATCCACACTTTAACATATCTAATAGTAATCACCAAAAAAAAGTTGAGTATTTAAAGTCTACAAAAACTGGGATCATAAAACACTATAATTTCAACAGCCTCAATTAGCAAAGAGGGCAAAAAAGGAGGAAGAAATAAAACACTGAAAAGGCATTTTGTTAAAGGTGGGCCTTGTTTCTTGCATTAGTGTTCCCGTTCACTAATAAACTAATGCTATTGAGTATGACATCTTCTAACTCTCTTTAGAAACCCTAAATTGCCTATCTTAGTATTTCAGAAAAGGTATGTGCTCAGGAAAGCGTCTTTGATTTTTCTCAAGGTTAAATCCTTGGCTGTTAAATGTCTGGTGACAGGGGAGGAACGCAGAGCGTAATCCCTCATTAGGGTTTTATGTATTATTTATTTTCATTCAAGTCTGATAATTCTTCCCTTAATGAACCATCAGTGACTTTTATTGAATCACATTCTGTCTTTAATTAGTATTTTTGAATTGAGGCTCTTCTCATTTTATAAGCTGACTGTGGAAATACCTCGTGGATATTTGACTAATATTTTAATTAAAGCACAGAGTCATATGAAAGACATACCTCTTATCTTGGATAATTATCAGCTGTTGATAATTATCCATCCATTCTGAATAAATAAAGTTTTTGTTAGTGTGCTTATATAGTGGCAGAAAAGGACTATAAGCAAATAATTATTTGATGCTTTAATGAAACACCTCCTTTCACTTTATCTTCTTAGGCTACATATATCTTTGAGAAAAAAAAAAATGACCTTTCAGTGTTTTTTTTGACTACTACTAAAAGGAATGTTTAAAGATATCAATATGCAAATTTTAGGTCCTGGCTTTTCTCTGAAATTCAAGTTCACTGTTCATGTTATCCTATCACATAGCTACTGATGGAAAAAGGATTTTTCAAGTAGTCAAAATAAATTTTTTTTTTACAAAAGGTACATGAAGCAGTACCCCAATTAAACAGTTCACTAATTATTTCCATACTTAAGGTTATTGTATCAGACTATATACGCACTCGATAAAATAGCAATTAAGTAAAAATCTGCATATGCGCTAAGGTCACTCAAGCACAAGGGTGGGTATAATACTGGTTTATTTCTGAGTCTGTTGGAGACAAGTTAATGGCTGAAGGCACCAGAAAGGCCGCATTACACCCCGGAGTCCCTGCCACATCGTCGTACCACAGAGCCGTGTTGTACACGTGACCGCACGCGGTGCGGGAATAGGAGTGCGTGTGCATCCTTCGCAGAATTTTGAATTCCTAGCCAAGTGAAGTTTAAGAACACCTTCAGATAAAAACTAAAACACAGCCTGCGCTTTAACCTCGCAGGGCTCTCTGCAAAGTCTCTGACAGCCCGCCAAGGCGCGTCACACCGTCCCCCAAGGCAACAATACAGAGATTATGAATAAATATCCGTTCTCACTCATAAGGAAACAATGTGCTGCGCTGCGCGTTATTATTTTCAAATAAGCTTCCCAGATGTGACGGGCGTTTGTGGTACTGTTATTACAAGGGAACGTGATAAGAAGTGGTTCATTAACGTTTCTTCAAGGGGTAGCACACTCTGATGCGGAAGTTGCCGAAATATCTAATTTTTTCACTTTCACTGTCATTAGGAAAGGTCCAGAGGCCATAGCTTCTTTAATGTTACAAAATCCGAGCAGGATACTTGGAATATAACCTAAGATGTAAGTAAAGGATTTACTTTAATATAGCAAATATTCTCAAAATATAAACTTAATTCTTAAACTATAAAATTAATTAAAAGAGAATAAATGGCTCTAACATGAATGCGAAATCGCAATAATTGGTTAAGTGGAAAAGTTCTAGCTTCTAAAGTCTTTTCACTGCCATGGACTTTGCCCCAGATCAATTATTTTATGTTTGTTTTTCCCGATATACTGATAAAATAGGCATGTCAGCCCTATCCTCAGGAAGATGCTTTATAGGATGAATAATTAAAAGGGTTAGCAAGTGCTTTTTAATTAGAATGGTCACACAATGGCCAGCCAATAATAACCCCTTTATTCAAAATCAAATGCCCAGAGGTTAACTGATTTGCCAAGGTCTCAAGCATTATCATTCTGCATCTGTATTCAGATTGCTAACTACATTTACCTTTTGAATATTCATGAGGCACAAAGTTCCAAAATCCAGTAAATTATATAACACCACTTGCTTCTCATTTGATCGGATGTAATTTTGTGCTTTCGCCATTTCTTGCAGGCGGGCGAAGCAATGGGACACATCCTGATAACCTTAACGAAGGAGGAGCATCAGAGCCGTAGAACATTTCAGCTGCGTTCAGGTTTTAAAACGATCTCAAGATGTCCATATTCTTCTGATTACGGTTTTTAAATTAGGAGGTGATGTTCATGGTTACCTCATGCTTAGAGATAGACTCACAATCTCCAAGTGTCAGAATTTCAGCCTGAATAGAATGCTATCATTAACAGCAACTATATTCTAGTTTACTACTTTATTCTTTACTAACTTCTTTCTATTGGTTTTATCAAATAAAGCCATTTTATGAAATTATTGGGCACTTAAGGAAGCGGTTCATTAGAAGATAATCGCTTAATTTTTGAATGTTAAGACCTATTGAAGAAAATGAAAGATTTAGGAAAAAAGGTAAAACTAAATTAAAACGGATAGCCACATAATGCAAAAATAAGATCAGCCCATGGTTTACTGCCGATGCTAAGTGTGAGGGACGGCAGTAAATAAAAAGAGAAACACACACAAAAAAGAATGCCAGTGTGCATCGTGGTTATCCAACCTCTTGCTTTTCAGAGGTTTTCATTGTTCTGGGGCTAATTCTATCCTTGTGGCCCTGGCATCTCTTTTTCAGCAGATTTGACCAATATCACAATGTTAATGATGTACTATATTTTATGTTTGAAGAAATGTTCTCCATTTGTTTAAACAAGCACTCTAAATGAACTTAGGTATTTATTTAGGAAATATGTTTAAAACTAAGAGAGCTGATTAATATGTTTATTGACATATATATTTTAACAGAGAACCTCCTTTTCTCTTCAGTCTTCATAGAGATGGTTACAAAGTCAAATATCTTCCAGATAAATATGCTCCTATCTGGTTTATGGGCTTATTGCGCTATCCAGGCTGTTCCAGAAGTTTCCTAAAGCTAAACAGTATATGGTGCAGAGCCTGGCATATGGTAGGATCTCTATAAATAGAAATACCCTCGTCTCCAGCCCATAACTTTACCCGCCCCAGGTCACTGCCACAAGCTCCTCCTCTTAGTTTACAAACACTTTCAACTTTTTTTTCTAACCTATAAAAAGGAAAAGAATGAAGTAAACAATCTCCTTATTTTGCAGCAACCTTCTTGACTATATTTTCTTTCTCTTCCTCCCTCTCGCTCCTAAATTAATTCTCCTCTCTCCCCCCTTCTATCTCTCCATCTCCAATTATTTTAAAAGTATTATCGTCACACATTTATATTCAAATTAACTGTGATCTCCATGAAAGTGGAGACTATAACTCTTTTATTCCCCATTGTTGATTGTATCCTCTGTACAATAAGGATACACTTGATAAATATTAGTTAAATAAATGAACTCTCGACATATACTAGTATTATAGTGACTTCTCTATACAATGTTCTGTTTGAAATCCTGTTTTAAATTTTGGTCACGAATCCACCTCTGAATGTCCCGTGTTCTTCAGTTACAGACCCTCCCCCACTATATGCCGGTTTTCCTAATATTTCTGACAGCATTTTTTGTTTTGCTTTACTTTTCTTTTGTATGTTTTCCTAAATTCAGCCAGGAATTTGGATGTTTCCCTTGAACTTATTATTGGCTCTCTCTTCTCTCTGTCTCCATTGGCTCACTGAGTACACACATACACACAGTCTTTACCTCTTCATTGATTACTCGTGGTTTATGGCACACACGTCTCTATTTTTAGCTCTGGTCTTTCTCTACAGCTTGAAAACCGAATTTGTATCTGTCCGCCACACACCTCATCTAGATCCACACTTTCATTTCAAACCTGCGGACTCTCATGTTTCCATTCTTATCCCCTATGGGGAAGGAGTTGCAAATTGTCTTTGATCTTCATCAGACCTCTCACCGATCGGGAGGGAGCCTGATATGGAGTTAAGAGTATGCATGGATATGTGGTGGTGGTGGTGGTGTTTGTTTTTCCTAAATCATTCATAAAGTTATTTTTTATATCTGAGGTTTGAAAATGACTTGGAAAGAGACAGTTTATGATAGAGTTCTCTGACTAAACCCTATATTGTACACAACCTTCATATACATATATATAAACTTGAAGTCCTCTAAATAAAATAAATGTACTTCCCTAGATATTAGCCTTAATAGAAGAGCAAAACCTTGACACAAGAAGGGTTGGATAGTACAGAGAGGCTGGGCTAAAATAATTTTCTGGACATAGTCTTTTTCTATTGCAATAATTATTCAAAAAATATTTTAGTGCTTGTCATGTATCAAGGGCTATTACAGTCAGTCCCTCAGCCTGGGCTGGTTAAAAAACAAAGATTCCAGCTCCCACAGAGTTTAAATTCTAGCCAGACAAAACAAGTAAACAGAATGTGTACGTGCATTATATACTATAATAAAAAGCCACAATTGCTGTGACACTGTTTGGAGAGCAGAGGAAGGCAAGGGCGACTATGAAGGGCTTAGAGCAGGTGGACAGAGACAAGAGCATTAAATGGGGCCCATGGGAGAGGCTTGGTTGACAAAGTAAGATTTGTGCAAATACAGGAACACAGGTGAGAGTTAGCCAAGAGGGTAACTGAGGAAAGAATATTCTGGGTGGATGAAATGTCCAGGTGAAAACCCTAAGGTAATGGTATTCTCGTAGTGTTCAAGGGTGAGTGTACCTGCATCTGAGGGAATAAGGGAGAGGCTCGTTGAGATAAGAGAAGTAACAGGGAGTCAGATCTCACAGACCCTTTTGGGCAACAACAAGCACATTGGCTTTCACTTTGAATAAAATAGTGAACTACTGCAGGGCACTGAGCAGCAGAGAAGTTACGTGATCTGATGTATATTTAAAAAAAAACACACAGTTGGGGTTGTTTGTATAGAGGGTGCAGGGACAGAAATAGATCTCTGAAAGTTTTTATAATCATTCAAGACATAGATGGCAACTCCGATCAGAGAGGCAACGCGTAGTTGGATTTTGGAAATACTTCCCAGGTGAAGCAACAGGACGTTCTACTGGATGGCATATGACATATGAAATTTAAAAAGGAGTCAATAATTATTCCCAGTCTTTGCAGTAATCCCCCAGGACAGTGGAGTTGAAAGCAAATGAGATGGAGAAGAAAAATACCTGATATGTAAAGGCATAAGACTGGAGTTGCCAAGGACGTGAACAAGTGGAGATGGGAATGTAAGAGAAAGGGGGGCAGGGGGAGAGAGACTGAGTCCTGGAGTATTCCAACAGTTAAAAAAAAATCCTGGTTACAAGGGCAAATCAACATAGAAGACTGAGAAGGAACAACAAATTAACCAGGAGGGAGCCCCAAAGAATGTGGTGCCCAGAAATCACAGGAGGAAAGTAGGCTGTCGAGGAGGAAATACTCAGCTCTGTTAAACTGTGCCGGCAGGTCAAGTGCAACGCTGAGAGTAGCGGGTGAAAGCCGGCAGGGAGTGGCCTGAGACGAGAAGGGAACTTAACAGGGTAGGTCCAAACCCTGCTTGAGGAAGTTTGCAACAGAGCAGTAAAGCAACCCCTGGTGAGGATTGAGATGGTTTTGCAAAGTCCGAAGAAATAAAAGCATATTCGTATGCTAAAGAGAAAATCTGGGCTGATGAGAGGAGTTTCTGAAGTTGTGTCTCAGAGCAGAGAATATGCGAGAGGATTTGATGCATGGAGAGTGGGCGGGGCGGCAGGCAGCGGCGTGGGGTACAGCCCAGCTCTCTCATCTTGGGGCCCCACCGCCTTGGAGGCAGAGGAAGCAGCAGGGAGTGCGGGGCTCCAGCGGGCCAACTGGCAGGCCAGCCTGAAAGTGCTGCATGCCCCCACCTGCCAGTGTCCGCAAAGAGTCACGTGTCCACGCCTACCTGCAAGGGAGGCTGGAAATCCGGCTGTGTGACAAGGAAGGACAGGGCTTGTTGAACAGCTAATCATCCTTTCCCACACCTTTAGCTTCTCGATTTTCAGGAAAAGATATCAATTCTTGGAATTCTTACTGATTAACTAACAGAAATACAGTGAATGAAAGAGAAAAAAAAATGGACATTTATAATACCATCAACCTTAACATATATCCTAACTTAATCATGTTACTATATGGAAAAATCTGTTGGTAACTGTTACTCTGAAATAATATACTCTACATTGCAATTTGCTTCTACTTACACTTAATGAACTATTTTATCAATAACGTGATTTGAGAAACGACTTAGTTTTTTGTGTTGCATTTGACAGGAGGTCAATAAGAAAAAAGGGTACATTAATATTTAAGTGATCGTAAGATTATTAAATAGATCTTATATATTTTTTTTCTTGTTACATGACTGGCTTTTTATCAGAGAATTGCGATTGGATTCAAGTTCAAGTACACATTTACCAGGTAGCTACAGGTGAGGGACAGGGGTTAGGACTAGAGCCGGAGACTGGGGCAGGAGTTAAGTTTGGAGCCAAGGTAGGTGCCAGGGTCAGAGTGTGAGTTAGGATTTGATTTTCATAGCTCATTAAAACTTGATCTCCTTTGGTATCTGTAGGGGGTCACATGTAACTCTGTACTGATCTTGTTCTGCCCACACATTGGTTCCAGTCCTCGGAATCAGGGAGGTGGGTCGCGTTGTTTGCGCCAATAAACCCACGTTAGATATGCTCTTTAAAACAAAATCTGACTGCCCTGTTTTCCTTTAAGATTTGACCTGCTCTTTGTTGAGGAAATTGAAATACATTTCCTAATCTTTGCTGAAATATAGCTGCGAATCTCATGTAATTTTCTATAAATTGTCTCGAGCTTTTATCTTTACCCTCAATCTCGATTGCTTTTCATATTGTTTCGGTCTTAGAATCTGAATCCACATGCGTGTCAGCACTTCGGCCTCTTTTTCTGAAGGTTTAGGAACCCTCTGATATACACATGCGAAGCCTGTGGGGCTTTCAAGAGCTCATTCTTAGAGAAGCATATTCACGATATCATGTTCTCAACGTTGGCTTCTCCCTGGTATTCCAAACGTGTGAAGGTCGGGAGAAAGGTGTTTACGCAACATTACATGAAATAAATAAAGTGTAGCAGAATCTATCCAAAAGAGAGGAATACTAGGCAATACATTTAAATTAGCATAATATTGATAAAACCATCAAAAACTGAAGTTATGCTATTTCTAGGTGACTACCTTCAGGAGACGATATTATTAAATTAGGAAGAGTTAACCATTTTAAAAACCAGAGCTGGGTGGGACTAAACACACATGCGCATGCACACACACACACACACACACACACACACGTAGTTACAGAAAAATTGATACCTAGTTAGCCTTGTAACTAGGTATAAATCTCTTTCTCATGGAGGGATGTTCATTTTGATATCTGAACATAATAAATGAATACAGAAAATGTGTAAATCATATTTGCCTGAAAACCCGCCCCAGGGAACACTGTATATTCCTCTGCTAGGAGAAACCTTACCAACGTAGATCTTAGTGATTTTTTCCAGAAGAAGACCTAATTATGATTTATTTTCTTCGGTCTCGGCCCTCAGCACCTCTTCCTACAGATGTTTTCAAAATATCGAATTGTCCAAGCTCATTTCACCTGTCTTATTTCTCTCCACTGTCCACTTGTCTCTAACAAGTGTGACTTGGGATCTTGGAGGTCCTCATGGCTGAGGGCAAAATCCAGGACTTGTAGTAAACTGCTGCCACCCCCTTCACCCCGAAAATTCTGTCAAATAAATATCCTTTGGAATTTATTTTATTTGTATATTATTTTTGAGCGTGTGATTTAAAACTAGGCACAAAGGAAGCTGCACTAACACCATTTTTGAACGGGACTACTCCCTAAGGGACCACTGTGTGTGGATACCTGGAGGTGGGACTTTTTTCTCGTATCCTGCTTCCTCCTGTCAATTCAGGTGTCCTCCCTGCCTGCTCATTGCCCCTCACATGGCCCCTCAGTCATTGCTTTGGTATCATTTCTTTCCCCCTATGTTATCACAACCCAATCTAATATCCTCAGGACATCCACCTTCATCCAGGTAGTGTGACAGGGACGACTGCATATACTGATACAGGTTTCAATGTCTAGTCTAAGAACAACATGTTTATGTCCTCTCGAAAGGCATCTGTTTTTCAAAGAACACCCTGTTTAAACAGTGACAGAAATAATGTGTTGATAGCACTGCATTTGCAGGGAAATTTTTAAAAATGCTTGTTTTAACTCCTCTTTGGAAATAATTTCAAAGTTACGGGAAAGTAGCCTGGATAGTGTAGGGGGCATCGTATGCCCCTGGTTTTTTATTCAGATTCCCCAGTGTTGCTCTGTGCTTTACCATTCCGCATTTTGGTTTTTTGTTTTTAATTCTCATCTGAGCCTATGATTATTGATTTTAGAGAGAGGGAAAAGAAGGAGAAACATCTCTGTGAGAGAGAAAACTCGCACCCCAACCAGGGACCGAACCTGCAACCCAGGCATGTGCCCTGACTGGGGATTGAACTGGTGACCTTTTAGTTCCACAGGATGATGCTCCAACCAACTGAGCCACACTGGTCAGGGCATATCATTCTTTTCCTATCCCCCTCTCTCTCCCTACACACACACACACTTTTATTTTCTGAGCCACTTAAGAATAAGTTGCATATCATGCCCATTTACTGCTGAAGAGTTTATATTTCCTAAAAACACAGACACCAATTGAGAAGTGTAGAGTTATGTTACAGCACATATCAACGTTAAGTAGACATTTCCCAAGGCCTACTAAATCCCATAACCCGGCCGATCTGTTCACAAACATTTACTCCACATCTTCAGTGCACACGGTACTGTCTTAGCTGGTGAGACACAACATTTTAACAAGTCGCACAAACCCCGCTGGGAACTTCCATGTAATCACTCACTGGTTTATCCTCTTGAATCTGGCATAACTGAGACAGCAAAGACTCTGGGGACAGAGAACTAGGGGGGAAACTTGGTCTCTCACCCCTCAGGGCCTTGTCACTGCATTTGACACAGGAAAGACTTCTCAGATAAGTCCGGGGTGAACAGCAGGAGTCGCGGCGGCGTTTGACCTTAGTCAAAATGCCGAACACCTATGCACTGCAATTGCAGCCATGGAGAAATTGAATTGATGCTATTAAATATCCACAGGTGTTCTGGTATTTGGGGGAAGATTAGCATTTACTTTTTAGTAAGGGTTGAGTGTGCATGTGTGTGTGCATTTTATTTCATTATCAGTTACCCCAACTCCAGACGGAAAATAATTATCTGACTCACGAATTCTTTGGCCTTGGACACTAAAACGAAAAAACAAACATTGACATTATTGCTTATTTCAAGAAAAGCTAAAATGCGATACTCCTAGCCCTATTCCAAGAATAAAATCGTCAAATTATAGCTATTTAATCATACATTGACCTTTTTATTTAAAAAGTCATGTGACAAAACCATTGTCAATATTTTCTGGCAGCATAATCACAAAATCCTTTCAAAAGACCTGGAAACTTCTGTAGCTTGTGGTTTCTGTTATCAAATGCTCGTTTCTGCCAGGCTCTTGTAAGAAGCCTGAATGACCTTATGATAAAGTCACAGTCTTTTTCGGTTGCTCTCAGGGGCTCTCACACAGCTCTGTTTTCTAATTTGCATGCTGTAATGAAACAGAAAAACACTATACCATTATAATGCAGATGAATGAGCAATTAAATCTCAAGACCCAACTGGACCAACCTGTTTTGTCTTTGAGAAAGCTCTTTTCTTTGTTGACAGACGAAATGTCTGTAACGGTTTAGTATGCACGTTCTCTAGGACCCCGTTTGGAAGAAGTAATATATCTCAAAGAATTAAACGACGTTCATAGCGCAAAATGGTGTTTAATTCAGAATAAACTACGTAAGATTTGAAACTTGCATGTGTTTTGAAAGCCAGGTATTTTTCATGGGGCGACGTGAGGGGTTGATTTAAAAAAGAAAAGATAAAAATATCTGCAGCTCATTCGCCACTTGAGAGAGAATAATTATGGAAATGTTTCTTTGACACCTTGCTTATAAATAAATGAATGCAGAGAGTCATACGTAATTAGTCACCAACCAGTCTCTCGTGGTTTGGCCCAGACATATATATTCCCTGAGTTCATGACGATATACAGCTCCTCTTGGAAGCTACTTTCTTGTGAGATCAGGTCTTATTCCTTAGAAGGCACACGACACAACCACAGCAGTAGCAATTAGGTTTTCATGGCGTAACTTTATAAAGTACTTTCCAGTGCTTAAGGTGTTAAGTGTTGAATTACATCCAACTGAAATTCGTTTATTGAGGTCCTAACCCTCAGTCCCTCCAAACGTCATCTTATTTGGAAATGGAGTCACTGCAAATGTAGTGTTAAGTAGTCAAAGCAAAGCCACGCTGTGGGAGACTGGGCCCCTCACCCAATACGACTGGCATCTTTACAAAAAGAGCGGCACGGTATATATGACATACCGCCACAGAGACGGGCAGCACATCATAGTTAAGACGTGACGGTCACCAAATTTCCTGCAGAAGGTTAAAGGGCGAGCTGAGGAGAGCTGCAGCGGCAAAGACCACAGGCTAATTAGGTAGAGAGTCCAGGGGTCCGGTCCCAGCTCCACTGTTAATTTACTGTGCACTCCAAGGAATGCAGTACCTCCTCTAATCCTTAATTTCTGTATCACAGAATGGGCTTAACCATCATCATCATCCTCACCATCATCTACGGTATTGCACTTTAGTTGTTTTGAAGATTAATGTGATAAAGCATGTCGAACACTTAATGAACATGCAATACGTGCTGGTCGGCTGTTGTTATTTGTTAACTGGTCCAGGGAGATTTTTCTGATTGGCTCTGCCACATCACAGGAGAGAGTTTTCACAGACTCCGCTACAGCTTCATATTAATATGATTATAAACCATGTAAATGTCAATTATAATAGACCCACTGTCTCATCAAAATACGTCAGTGAACTTCATGGGAGAGACGCAAATATATATCTCAAAACGTCTCTTCGTTTGGAATCCCAATATAATTTTCTAGCCGCAGAAGTCTCTGCTTCATTCGCTTTCCGGACTTCTGCAAAGGCACCGAGGGTAACTGAGGGAGCCGTCCAGACGGGCTGCCCGCTGCTCATCTTTGTGCCAGGATGATAACACAGAATATAATGAAGCTTGTTTATTCAAGCAAACTAACTGTATTTGCCAAGACATTTTAACATTCTATTAGGTCTTTCTCAAAGTCAACATTGACTCAATTAGTTACTGGGATAAATTGCGTGTGCGTGAGGTGACACGCACAGCGCAGATATTGTCGCCGTTGCTAGGTGCGCAAGCATACGGAAAGTTGCACAAGATAACCAGGCTTTTGTTTACAATTATCGCCCTTGTAATTAGATTTCACTATTCTCAAGGAAAGATCTAACAACTCCTCACTTGATGTCTTTAAACCATTAACCATGACCGTGGTCCAGCATTCACGGTCGCTACATGTTGGATCAGAACTGTGATAGTGAAGTCCAGCTCCAGGGCCCATGTCATCGTGTCCCGCAAGCATTGTGTATGCAATCGGATTATTTTCATTTAGTTAAAATAAGGAAGTGGTCATGATCATAACGGGGCTTCTCGCTAAACCAAAAATAGGTATTTGGCTCCACGCTGTGTCCTGGGGTCAGTACGCCTGAATTTGTGGCTCAGGTTTAAGTAACATCATGTCTCTCAGCTTCGGGCCATTTATCTTCAGAATGAGGTACTTCAAGTCAATTGTACACTCTTCGACATCTGCTATGTACTTGGCGGTAAACACCGTGCTGTGAAGTGTCACAGAGGTGTGCCCTGGAACACCGCATAAATGCCAACCCTCTTCCAAAGCTGGATAATCCCACGACATAACTTAAACCTTACCGATTGAAAGGATATGCTTGCAGAATTTTAAAGAAAGCTCAGATTTTTATAGGTAGGTTTGTAATAAGAACTCAGGAAAGACAGGGTTTAATTATAGTGTCTTTCCATTCCTGCCTATTTCAGAAGAAGAGTCATCTGCGGTCATGACTTCCTGGCCCCTCTTGTCTGCAAGACCAACTCCTTACCCACTCAGCCAACGATACTTAGCTCCTCAAGAAGCCTTTGCTGACCATGACGTTCAACCACTCTGAACAGGGCGTATTTTTTTAGCGTTCCCACGATAAGAGGTCCAAACCTCTATCCATCAGGATACACGTAGTCATACACTATCATGATAAATTTATATATTTGGCATTGCCACTCGATTTTTTGGCCCCTAGAAAGCAGTAACGGGTTTGTTTATCTTTTACCCCTCACTAAATGGTAAATGCTCAGTAAGTGTCTGTTTGTCAAAGTTTATTCTCTTTACATAAGTCGGTGTACAATTGGCACCATGACTTCTAATCCTTCTAATTCTGCACTGTGGTTTGGAGACACGGGCCAGTTCTCATTCCTCTTTCTCGAATACCTTCTCTCATTGACATGTATATGAATCATCTGAGAATCCTGTTAAAATGCACTTCTGCCTCCGCGCATGTCTCAGTTGGCTGGGCATCACCCCATGAACGGAGGGGTTGCCGGGTTGACACCCAATAGGGGCACGTCCCAGGTTGACACCCAATAGGAGCACGTGCCTGGGCTGCAGGTTCGGTGCGCCAGGCGTGTACGAGACGCAACCAATTGAAGTTCACCCCTTGCGTTGATCTTTCTCTCTCCCTTTCCCTTTCTCTAAAATAAGAAAAAAAAATGCAGATTCTAATTTGAAAAGTATGCAGTGGGTCCCTGACATTCCGTATTTCTAAGGAACTCCCAGGGGAAGCTGATGCTGCCGGCCCACAGACACGCTGCGAGCAGTTCCATCCAGAAGGGCCTCTCCCTCGTCTGCACACTTTCTGCCTCTGCGGCTCACCGGCACACTGCCCCCCTTATCCACGGCTTCCCTGTCTGTGGTTTCAGTGACCCATGGTCAACCGTGATCTAAGATTTTAAATGAAAAATTACCGCAAGAGACCATTCATGAGTTTTAAATTGTTCACCATTCCGAGTAGCATGACAAAATCCCATGCTTCCCCACTCAGTCTCACCCAGGCCGTGAGCTATCCAGACACAGTTTGCACTGCGGTGTATGGGACTCCGTGTGACAACGCCTGGGATCATGACTCAAATGTCATAATTAAATTAGCATTCCCAATTATACTTAGAAATGAGTTACTGGTCATTTCCGGCTAAGAAGCACAGTTGTAACACAGCTCACGTGCCAATGCATTAGTACGGAAAAGCTATTGTAGAGTGAAACTAGGAGGCGATTTTGAATTTTCAAGGCCAGGGCCAATGCAATGTCCTATAGCAATCCACCTGGAAGTCTCACATTAATAAAACATCATAATTGAGTGGTTAATGTGTGGCAAGCATTTTTTGAAGCTCTTCACATGGTAAATGCAATCTCTATTGAGGGAGGCACTATTGAAGTGAAGTGTACTGGTATTAGCTGCATTGGACAGACGAGGAAACTTAGGCACAGAAAGCTTAAGGGATCTGCCCAAAGTTACACAGATTTATGTGAGCTAAGTTTGATGATGGGCCTATGTGCTTTGATTCCAGAATGCACTGCTTCTCAGGGGTCTGTGGCCACACACAGTCTGGCTTCCCCTGCTCTGAATTCCGCCAGACAGGCTTACTAGCGTTCCTCTAGCTTCCACTAAGTTATCACTTGAACGGCGACATGCATCTTTAATGAGGCAATTAATATTTTATTCCAAATATTTGTAGGTACCTGTCTATCAACACTTTGTAATAATTTGCATTCACTTGAAGTCATTTAGCCTCCTCTCACCTAAATCCAACCTTGTTCTGGTAAGAAAAATATTAGCCTCTCCATTGTTTGGACCCAGAGTGAAAAAACCATGTGACAATATCGTGATTCTAATTGAGAGCTCTTCCTGTTCCAGAGAGCTGGCCAAGCAATCAAATACACTTAAAATTTTTAGAGCAATGATTTCACATATCCTATTTAATCTCAGGTGAAGAGTGCACTAGGCTGTGAACAATTACACACTATACTTTCGTTGCCTCTAAGAAATCTTATCACATAACATTAATCATTTTCCTTTACCTCACAGGGTATGCCAACAACATATTCTCTATTATTAATAACATTTTATTTTTATCTTCCAGATTTCTGGAAAAAAAATAAATACACAGTCATGTTGGTTAGAGTGGTTCTCTGTATTTGTTTGTGTTTAGAATATTGAATGACTCACAGGTTGACACAAGACATCATCTCACGGCCTCTTAAAACGAGAATCTCACAACACCAATGTGTATTTAGAAAGGTGATGAAAATTCACGAGGAGAGGTATTACAGTCTATGCAAAAGGATCTGGAATATCCTCGCAACTTATTAAAATTCATGAGACTGTTAAAATATCGCCCAGCCTAAGAGAGGTGTAAACAGAAAAATCTATTTCAGAGAAATAAAAAGCTGATACTAAATTCAGCTTGGAAATTATTTTCTTCTAGACAAGGCCTAGAGATTTTACCCCATGCATGCTGAGGGTCGTTTTAGAAAGGGCTGAATGCCGATGCCCCTGATGTGTTTTATTTCTCAATATGCTATTGATAAAATTATTTCGAATGTGCCTGCCAGCTGTTCTCTCAAATGACCAATGGCAGCCACGTGCAGTTATATACATAAAGAAGCAAGGGAAATTCCTGTGGACTACCACTCCATCTGTGTCCTAAGTGAAGTGGAAGATGTTACTATCTAATGGGAGACCCGCGAACGAGAGGCTGGGATGGTGGACTTCCCCACTTTCATACGCAGGCAGTAATTCTAGATCTGTTTGGAAGAAGCTCAGTATCCTACTGAACTGTGAAATGGTTATGCTTCACATTTATAACGAGAACATATTTTTAAGCGATTTGGAAAATCAGTGCGACCGCTACAATGAATGGCTGAGAAGACGGGACAGAATAATGCATTCATTTAAAACGAGGTCCCCCTCTACAGCTCATCGGGCACATGGCTGTCATTATGGTAAAAGGTAATTTGTTACAAGTGCCACAGTGGCATTTGGCACAGAGCTGGGTCCACCCGCCATGCCTCCCAAGCCCAGCCTGCACTCATTGTCTACCGGTGGCCACGTCGTGACTGGAAGATGCGCCACCAGGCCTGGCCATGCCCACCTCTACTTTCAGTCAAGTTTCCTTCATTTAAAATATTGTCAGTTGTTTTAAATCACGAAGAAGAGTAAACCCAGGTAGACCGGATCAGGAGAGGCAAGTGGGGGACTAAAAATCTGACAGTTACCGTGATGGACTATTCTCACTAGAAAATAACCACACATGTTTCACGGGAAGCTCCTCAGAGAAGGAGTTGGTAACACACATGTTGCTGAATCTTTGTAGCTTGCAAAAGTTCATATAAAACCGCATTTCAATCTCCTAACAGGAATTATTCCTATTTCTCAGATTAGGAATTTGATACACAAACTGACTTCTTCTAGTTTATAAACCAAATAAATGAAACTAGATGCCTGAACTCAGACCCTTAAAAGCATATCTTGGCTTTCACTTGCGAAACACCTGGTTGGTTATAGGCAAACCTGGAAAGATGTGTGGGAAACTTTTATTATGTGAGTATTCATTGATTAGATCTTTGATTATAAAGAAAGCGGTGAAGACATTGCTCCAGTTAGACTTGAAATTCAGAAAATCGAATAATTTACTAAATTAATCTGTTAACAACTGTTTGCTTTTCAGATATTTTAAATGTTTCAAATTTATTAAATCAATTGTTTTATGTGTGTGGAGAAAGCATGTGAGAGACAAAGATTCAGATTTTTCACACATCTAGCAACTTAATACTATATTTAACATTGCTTAGAGAACAGGAACGTATATATCCCTATATTATCGATGAGTATCTAACCATGCTATCCAATATAATAAAATATTTCTGCTCTGTGGCTTCTCCATCTAATACATTGAGTGGGTCTGATCGCAGTCTGATACCTGCCTCCTGTTAACTCCAAAGAATCTGCATTCAAAAACCAGTAACTGAGTTTCCCAAGCAAAACTAAATGCAGCCCCTTAGCAAAAATCTGCTGGAGTTCTTATTTAATGTAAGGTTCAATGGACTACTGATGACAAATGCCTACAAAGAATGCTTCCCCCTGTCCAACGGAACATACCTGGGAAACCTGAAAATACCTCAAGAAAAGTATGCAAATTAGAGTTCTCGGAATATGTAAATGTAATATGGGGAGGGGGTGTTACTTTTACTAATCTGCACATATCATCCTTTTACACTGTAAAGGAAATTTAAATAACAGAAATTGGCATTGCAGATGAAGTATAAAGAATCCTATTATGCTTAGTATTATCAAAGAGGGATGAGAAGGTTTGACTAGTTAAGTACATTTAATAACTCACACCTTTGAGTATTAAATATTCAGATACAACATTTTCAGGAATAATTTCAAGAGTCACTCTCATCCGCAGTCAGATTAATGACTTTAAAAATATTGAGGCACTTTCATAATTTCGTATCTACATGAGCTGTTCTTGCTTATTTTCACCTATTATCCAAAGGTCAGAAAATAATTTGGCAACTCCATATGGGCATTTCATGAGAATACGATGATAAAATTAGTTATGTTGTCCATTTCCCCTGCAATCATAGAAAGAATAACCACTGACATTTGTTAAAAACATATTCGAGTGATTGGATTTACATTACTTGGCAGCCTTCTCCGTCGTCAGTCATTTTAGGAGTGGGTAGGGGAAGCGACCTCAAAACAGCATCGACTGTACAATCTTCTGACTATCTGCAACTTTATATATGGTGCTGTCCATCTAAAAGACATCCAATCTTTTCTATGTCAGAAATCTCTTTTACTTAAGTGCAACAGACATTATGTTAAACAGTAGCTGGTTTAAAAGAAAATCCAGTATTAGTAACCATTTTTAATAACTTTAAGCCAAAGGACAATTTTTGTTGAGATGCAGAAATGCTACATTTTAATCACTTACTGCATGTTAAGATAAACACTATAAAGTTCTCCAGAATTTTCAGAAAACAATGAATTTTATGTTTTGAGTATATCAAAACTATGGACTATTTTCCTACTAGCAGGATTAAAACTTTTCTGTCACAGATTATTAAAAGTAACATAATGTTAAGTTGCCAAAAGAGTCTGAGTGGCCTTGGAATATTTTACCTGACTTAGCCCTTCACATGAGCGTCTCTGTATTCAGTCAGCACGGGCCTATCACTAACCGCTTAGTGTCAGGGAAACGGATAAAGCTCAGGCATGGCTGCATTTTAGCAGCCATCTTAAAAAAAAAATTATTCTTTATTGTACTTTTTTCCCATTACCATTTAGCCCCCTTATGCTTCCATCCCCGCAGCAATCACCACACTGTTGTCCATGTCCACGAGTCCTTTTTCCTTCCTGCGCAATCCCTGCACCCTCTAACCTCCCCGCCCCAACACACTAGCCGTCATCTGCTCTCCACCTTCACACAGTGTGATATGTGAGGACTGACACACTCTCCGGGGAGAGAGGAAACCTTGACAAAACCAGAAATGTGAAAGGTACTTTGGAGGCTGGCTGGTAGCCTCTCAAATAATTTTATCAACATGCCGACCTGATTTTAGGTTAGAATCCTCAGAGAGTTAGAAAATAATGAGACTGTTGTAGAAAAAACTTGTGGTCTTTGAGCCTTAATTGTCTGCTCTCAGATGATCGGTCTGTTGGTTGGTTGGTCATCAGCTCGCTCTCTCTCTCTCTTTGCTGAACTTTAAAAAAAGGCTCTTTCAAATTTTTTATTCTACTATTGCTTTTCACAACAAAATTCCTCCATCCACTTCCAGCCCACAGGCCGAAAACCAATCGAAGACTGGTTCTCAGTGTTGGCTGAATATTACTAGTGGCCCTGGGACCTTTAAGATCCCAGGACACAGGCTGCACCTTAGACCAAGTAAATTGTCTGAAGGTGGGACCCAACACTCCTATATTTTAAAGCTTTCTGGGTTATTCCACTGTGCATCCAGGGTTGAAAACCACTTTTTCTATAAATTATGCTTGAGGCTTTGAATGATCGTAATGGTAAGATGAAAACTTTCCGTAAAGAGACATTTTCCCCCACTGTTTGCTTCCTACGACTTCCATAACCCAGTACACAGATGTTCTTGCCATAGAATCATGGCTTGATAGAAGTTATTTCTAAAGGATTCCTCTGACATCCTTTTTTTGTTTCCCCAGGGCATTATATCCTTATTCACATGACAGGGACTACGGTTGTTTGCTGCTGTGGAAATGACCACCGACCCAAGCCAGTGTAACGACAGAGCCAGCTCAAACTGGCCCTACCCTGTTTCTGACAAGATAGCGAATTGCTTTTCAGAGGCGACAGACCAAAACCGCAAGGCATGCAGCCAAAGCTGAGGAGAGAACCGAAGTCTTGTCCCCTCCACAGAACCAAAGGAAGGACCCGGGCACAACTGGCACATCAACATGGGAACTCTTTCGGAAGAGAAGGGCCCGTTGTCCAGGGAGATCAGTGCTGAAGCCCCTTCCCCTATCTCATAATAAGTAGCCGAGTCCCAAAGCTCTCCAGTCCAAACCTTCCCCGCCAACGCTTCCGCATACGAGCCTGTTCCCCCCAATCCCTTAAAACTTGCCCCGAACCCTGGACCAGGGAGACATATTGGAGCTTTGTTTTCTTTCTCCTTGTGGGTCATCTTAGCAACGGAAGCTTTTTCTTTTCTCAAAAGCTGGTGCCGTAGTACTGGCTCCCGCCTGCCTACCTCAGACCCTTGCTCCAAACTCTGGCCACTCACAAAAACTACTTGAAGAGTTTTAAATATAAATTCTCAAAGAGTGGCTCTAATCAGGTTAAAAGTCCCTCGCATTCTGTCTAATACTGTGAAGAACGCAACTGAAAAAGTGAATTTCCTCCCCCTTCTCCTCCTCCTCTTTTTTCTTGTTTAATATTGATGGCTTCACTTGATTTTGGTTACGGCTGCTTTTAAAAATAATTAAACTAAAATAGATCTCTCAACATTTAGCATTTTAAAATAATTTATTCAAATGTTATAAATACACACAATTTTCCAATGTAATTGAAATATTTTAGGAGTAAATAGGTTAAACTTTTTAACGTTTTTCTTATTATAAAAGAAATAAGTGAATACAGATCTGTATTAAGGGTTTCAATCACTATTACAATATGGGAAATTTCTTACTATATATTACTGTTCTTAGCCCTGTAGATTACTTCTTCACAATTTCAACATTTTACTCACACTGAAGATGTCTGTCTTTAAATATGGTATGAGTATCATTCATCTACTTTCTACTTAGGTGATTCGGGTTTGATGGGTCTGCGTGTACCTCGCGTCTATATTTTTTCCAGTCTCCTTAGTTCACCCAGGTGGATAGCCCACACAGAGACCCATCACCCTAAGCCTTGGATAGAAATTACAGTCTGAGGAAACAGTGTCTTCAGTCAACAATCATAGATAGATAGATAGATAGATAGATAGATAGATAGATAGATAGATAGACAGATAGACAGACAGATAGTTTCTCTGGATGTTTTTATAGATAAATATTGACAAATATATACATATAAGAGTGAAGGCTAGTAAAATTTTAAAATATTTTAAAATGGCCTGGCTGGGTAGTTCAGTTGGTTAGAGCATCATCCCGATACACCAAGGTCTCGGGTTCGATCCCCGGTCAGGACACATACAAGAAACAACCAGTGAATGCATCAATAAGTGGAATAACAAATCAATGTTTCTCTCTCTCTCTACTATGAATAAATTTAAATATATATATATATTTAAAAATGTTTGAGGAGGAAATGCTCAATGTGGTGTCTAATGTGCTCTAGACCTACGTCTTGTCTTCCATTTTCTTCTACTTTAAAAGAAAGCCATATTTCCACCTTACTTTTCTCTTCATGAGACATGGCCAGCAGCTACTGACTGGCGTTTCATCTGAAGAGGCCTGGGTTGAAACAAAACAGAAAACGGGACCAGCTTCCTGCAGGAAGTGAACACCCTGCCCAGCGCCCGTCAGCATGGCGAAGTCAACTGTGCTGGCGACAGGCCTTCTCACGCGAGAATCGGTCTGGTCAGCGATCGGTCTGAGGCAAGTAAGAGTGAGTGGGAGTCAGAAATGGAAACCCACATCAGGATTTTTTTTTTTTTCATTGTATTTGTTAACTCAAGGTTCAGGATTTGGGTAAAATGCATACCATTTCAGATAGGCATTCCAGACAAAAATACAGGAACTTGAAATATGACATTTAAAGAAATCCTAGCATTCTATCGTCTTTAAACTATTTACCTGAGAATTATTTTTCAGGTTTCAACACAGTTTTATTGGGAAGTTTTGCGCGCTGAGAAATGCACGAGAACTCGGGGAAGAGGACGCATCCACTTTGAAAGATGAGACTTTCCCCACCACTATGAGAAAGTCTGGCATCTGGGTCGTGCTCCCACCAACTGGTGCTTTGCTCACATTTCTTCCTCACATAGCAAGTACCAGAGAATAACAACACAAAGGGAAGAAGAAAAAACCTAGCAAGATCAGCTTCCAACCAGGCCACACCCAAGCCCTCTTCCCCTCCCCAGGCCGCTCCAGGGCAGGGAGGGTCAGACATCTGTGGCTCAATTCTGTGTCTCTGCCTTTCTGACAATGACTCACCCAGATGTTCCCGTCTTGGTGATAGGGTTTCCAATTCCTCCCAGTGTCGCTGTAGAGCATGCGGTACTGGGTCACCCAGTCAGAGCTGCTGTACCTTCCTTGAGTTGCAATGGCACTGATCTGCTTCCGATCGCCGAAGTCCACCTGAAGCCACTGATAATGGTCACTGTCGGACGGAGACCACCCCCCAGCGCCTGAGTGAGGGAGAGACAAAAGGGGAAAACAGACGCTTAAACTTCTGAAACTGACAATGGGTTATTTTTCATCTTGCAGCTGGCCTTGGCAGTGCTGTATTTCACACAGATATTATGAAATGTCCTTTAGAGATGCCGCTGGGACTTCAACTAATATTCTTCCAGCTGGGATACACTGATACTCTAACCTCTTTATGGTATAATTATGCACTCATTTTCTCCTGAGCAAATGTCTTCATAATTCCTCAATTAGATCTTATTAGTACATGTCAAAGTCTAATGGGCGGAGGGTTGATCAATTTACCATGAAATTTTCAACTAAAAATCACTAGGAAAAATGTGTGTAATAACCCATTAATTTCTCATATAAGGTTTTATATTTTGGTAGGTTATAAATGAAAAAAAAAGTAATTATACACAACTCTAAAATGTATTTTACTGTCAAAAGTGCAGAGTTCAAAGAATCCTACTTTTTTAAGAGGAGGTCCAATCTTACATTACACCCTTGTACGCATGAGAACTCAGGTATATAGTAAGGTAGGCAGTGTGTTCACTAACACTTAAGAGATATGCAGCCGAAGAGTTTTGATAATCACATCTCTAGGAAAATAGTTTGAGTCACTAAATAAAATACAATACTTTTGGCAACAATGTAATAAATGATTGGCAACTAGTAAGAATGCAAAAATATATATATCAGAAAAATGGCACTAACATAGAACAAAAATCTTCTAATTTATACCACTATGTGAAATAACTATGGTTGTGCATAAATACATTGCAGAAAATATGGCATAATATTTAGTACTAATAGACAATGTAATTTTTTTGAGTGAGTTTGGCTGCTAATGGGAGTAAATAAGGCAAAACTATTTAATAAATTATCCAATTTACAGTCCACCAAAATATGTGTATCACTTTTCAAACAAGGAATTTAAATGCTGACAAGAAAATAATTTATTCAGTAAGGACTGTGCTAATAAAAATCATTTTGTAAATCATCACAGATATTTCATTCATTTAATGATGTTTACATGGCTTATTTCTGCTCTCAGCTTTGGTAGAACAGCTCTCCCGTCACGAAAAGTTACAAACCTGACAAAATGTACACAGTTACCCTTCTGGGGGACTGGGCGACAGACAGTGCAGGGCCCTGACCCATGAGAGAAGGGGAACGGTCCGGGTGAGCCCTGCCAGCTTCCTGGCTTTCGGCCTGGCTCACGTTCCAGGTCACGGCACATAGACCAGTATCCCACACAGAAACAGCAGCCTCGCTGAAGTGGCGACAGATCAGAATCAAAGCTCCTGAGAATTTGCAGGGCAGAGCACAGAAGAGCTGTGCAGAAAAAGAGCTGTGAGAATCCGCAGAGGCTCGTCAATGAGTCTCCACAGTTCAGACGCTGGATGAATACCGAGCTGTGAATCTGAAAACTGAGAGGGCGGGAGACCAGCCAGAGGAAGTTCTGAAATGCGCGACAACCGCAGGACACCCAGGGCAGAGACTAGGTTGATTTCAGGCTAGACAAGGCGGAGTAGGCTCGTTGAACAGCCATAGGCATTCTGTAGAGATTTCAGAAAAAGGTTAGAATAATTTAGTCCCAAAATAAGGACTAAATTACTAGTCTTCTGCATATATCTGAACAAAGGTTGATAATTAACCTGAAAAAAGAGATCAATCTGACCCACAGATAAGTAATTCCTTGCTCAAACAAAACTCAACATGCCGTTAAGGAAGGCCATGAAAGTTTAGAAACTCAACAACATCGTATCCATAAGACCCAGTATAAAAACTTTGTAAAATACTAGGTATTTAAGGAAGCAGGAAAACATGTCTTATAATCAGAGAAAAGTCAGTCGACAGAAAAGGACTGAAAATGACGGAGATGATGAAATTAGTAGATCAGGACTTTAAAACAGATTAAAATTAGTGCCATTAATTGGAAGACAATATATAAATATTGAAGATGCAAATATCAAATCTTAACAGAGAAAAAAACAACAAAAGAGAAAAAGTGAAGGTTTCTGAACTAAAAATTATATCTGAAATAAAATACTGGATGGGTTTAACAGCAGATTAGAAGGGTTTATATGACCCTACATTCAGTTTACTTGAATGTAGGGTCATATAAACCTTTCAAATTTAAGCTCAGAGGGGAAAAAAAGGCTTAAAAATAAACAGTACTCCACTAACCTATAGGATAGTATTGTCATAAAAATACAGTACTAAAAGCAGAGAAGGTAGAAATCAGGGAGAAAAAAATACATTTGAAGAAACATTGGTTGAAAATATAAACTCAGATAGTGAGAAATTTACCAGATTCTAAGCAAGATAAATAAGAAAAACACACCAAGACACACCCTAATCCATTGGTTTAAAAAAAAAAGAAGCTAAAGAAAAAAATCTCAAAAGTAAGCAGAGGGCGATAACACGTCATCAAAAAGAATGCAAGCTGAATGACAATGGAACAACGTATCTGAAGCACTGAAAAAGAAGGAAGAACAAAGCTGCCAACCTAAAATTCTATATCCAGCCAAATATCCTTTAAAATGAAAGCAACAAAATGAGTTTAGGATGAAAACTGAACAAATTCACCACCAGTAGATGTGTAGTATAAGAAATAGATGTTTTCCAGCCCCAAGGAAAATTTACTATATCGAAACTCACACCTACATGAAAAAATGCTGCAAATGGTAAACATGTCAGTAAACATGTACTGACAATTCATGTCAGTACAGAATATTTGTTCATCTTCAATTTCTTGAGAAGATAACTGAATGTTTAAAACAAAAACAGGAACAATAAATTAGAGATCCAGAAGTAAAGTGTACGACTACAAAAGCACAAAGGAGAGAAGGCGGGAAAAATCTATACTGTAGTATCTTATATTATGTCTGAAGTGATATATTGTTTGATGGTTGTGAGCCCTAGGTCGAGGGTCAGCAAACTTTCTCTGTCAAGGGTTAAATGCTGAACGTTTCCGGCTCTGCCACACACCCTCTGTTACTGTGAGTGCGCTCTGCGGCCGTAGCATGGAGCCATAGATAAACACAAACAAGAAGGTAGGCATGTTCCAATAAAGCCGGGGAAGTATGAATTCTCCTTTAGGTACCAACCTGTTCGCCGCGAATAACACGCCCTGTGGCGGACTCTGCGCCGTGCCACTGAGGGCCTCCTTCGCGACTGCAGGACTCAGTCCCTCGATTATTCAGAGCGCTCCCAGAAGACACGAGCTAGCTGTAATTCCTCCTCGGGAGTTTCCCGAGGGAAAAAGGAGGTCATGCACCTTCCTGGGGCTGTACACATGCAATGACCAGTCGGCCCAATGTAGCGGGTCCGGCCCCTCATCCTGACCTGGGAAAACTCTGAAGGGTCGTCGTGGTCTCAAAGCTCCCTGCAGAATAGGCTGGAGTCTCCTTTGAGACCACATTGCATCCTGAGCTCTCCCTCTGCCTATGTCCTCTTCATCCCCTTCAAAGTCCCTAATGAATTCCTCTATGCGATTCTCCATCCCTGGAAGAATATAGATTCCTGGAAAATCCTGTCTGCGATATCCCCTTGAAACCACTTGCCTGGGAACCTGCTAACTAACGACATGAATTAATTCTCTCTGTTCTTCACTTTGTGTGTTATTTAGATGCTGTATTTCTTCCCGTTGTAGTATCTAATACTCCCAAGGTCATAGATCATCCACATGTCCTATCGCACCTAGAAATCTGTAAAATTTGGGAGGAGCCGTAGATAAATTTCTGGGATAATGATATACTGAATTATGAGGAGATTACAAATACATGTTCCTATCTGTTGGATATATTGCTCCAAACTTAGGAGACATTCTATAGCTAATTGTGTATACAGCCCTAGGTCTGTGTTAATAAAAGCAACAAGTTGGTTTGGCCATTGAAATATAAACAAGTAATTATTATAATGAGTGAAGAGGAGAAAATATGTTCAATGGGTTGCTTGTTAAAATTTAGACCATTTCCCCTAATTAGTCCTGCAAAAATGTTCCAGAATAAGTTTTCTTAAATTACTCATCTTTTTTCAGCTTTACAATTTTTCAATAAGGAGGTAGTTAACATACCACTACTTAATCCCATTAATCTCATTACTTAAAAAAATAGAATTTATTGACAATTTTTAAGGGAAGCAAAAATCTAAAGGATGTAAAAATATGAGTTAAAACTTATTCCTTAGCAGAAGTGTATGTGGAGAGAACAGTGATGAAGTCCAAGGGGAGGGCAAACGTCAGGCTTTCTTGAGGAACGTGGTGGAAAGATCGATGAAAAGTTTCCTGTTTCTCTTTGATCTATCAAGCAATGTAATTTGGGGAAGTTGATTACTTTGTACATTTGGCTTGTGAAATGTATAACCTCTATCGATCCGGGGATTAAGAATGATAACCCTTCCATCACCGAGATCTCAGGAAAATCACCTATAAGAGAGTAGGAGGGCTCTCTGAGACAGTGCGGAGAGAACCCCAGGGCAAGAGGTCCCTGTAGATGCCGCGGTGGCTCAAAGGGACAGAACGTGGAGTCAGGGACAAGGTAGGGGAGGAGGAGACTTTTAATGAGTCATAAAGTCTTAGTTTCTAAGAAGATTTAAGACTAACTCTGTCTGGAAATATCTAGTAAATAACTAGGCAAGTGTTAAGAGTGGCTTGAAAGATGTGTACTATACAGAACCCTTAACTATTCCCTAAACAGGAAGGATGCTGCTCCCTCCCGGCCTTTCTCTCCTCTCTCCCACCCTCTCTTCTTTTCTCTCTGTCTCTCACATACACACGTCCCTCCCCCTCTGTGTGTGTGTGCAAGTGTGTGTGTGCAAGTGTGTGTGTGTGTGTGTGTGTGAGAACTATAAAGATGCCTTGCCTAGAGTTTGTGTTCTAGATGCCCACTCTCTTGGGGTTGAGTGATAAATTATAATAGAGAACCCGGAGAAATGGATGAAACTTCACTCAAAACTTAGTGACAGCTTATAATTGTGGTAGCCATTTCTGCTTTGTAAATTAGTACCTCTGCGAGAAAAAAGAAACTTGGTGGGTGGTTTAGGACGGAGCGTGGAGTTCTTTTCCAGTGATAAGTTCCTCCTGCAGAGACAGCATGCCCAAGTGGGTGGCTGGAACACTGCTAGAGACGACAGGCCTGGGGTCCAATTTTTTTTAAGGTAGAAAAAATTTCAATTAAATATAGAACTATCTTGAATAATTGGTTGAGAAGTATGTATCAGAAGAAAAGAATAAATTGAAAAGGGGACTTTCAGGCAAGAGAGCATTCTGAGTTCAGGCTTGGAGGCCTCCTTCTGGTCTGAATAGACAGTACTTTTAGGTAAGATAGAGGAAAAAAGAAAATTGAAATAAATATAACCAGGATCAAAAATAAGATAAACACTTCCACGAACAAGAAACGCAACCAAAACGCAAAATAGAAGAAAAATAAAAACACCAAAAAACAGAGCCATGGGCATTCATTAACATCTGTTATGAGCAAGAGCAGCTAAAACATTAGTGGCACTGTCATTACTAAAATATGGAATCAATTAATGCTTATATAAAATAAAGTTAAAACGAAAGAGAAAGATGTGATTTGAGCATATATTATTTACTGACAGGAAGGCAGAACAGCCCATCTACCATTTCTACCTCCTCCAACAAGGACCACCACGTTCAGGTGGCTCTAGAAGAGCGGTATGAATCACTGAGTACAGGGAATTATTTCCTGAGTCAAGTTAGGACATAACAAGGGAGGAGTAGCTGCTCTTAACTTTTTTGAAAGGTTCAGATTATACCCCTTTGGACTGGCATTATTTATAAAGGTAAGGTTAGCTTCCTTGAATATTTTCAAAGGAGCTGCCAGAAAAATAAAGATAACCAAAATAAACAAAAAAACCCATGAGCTTTCAAAGAAGGGGACTTAGGAAGTCCGGAAAAAAAGAGACAAAGTTATCCCAAATTTGGCATGTAAGTGATGAACATTGAGAATAAGCAGCTGCTGTGGAAAACAGTATGGAATTTCCTCAAAAAACTGAAATGGAACTACCTTTTGACCCAGTGATTCCACGGCTGGGGTTATACCCTAAGAATCCCAAAGCACCGACTAAATTTACGTTGGCGGTACATCTGTGGAATTTATTGTGTTCTATTAAATAAGAATGTGATCACAGAATGAAATCCTTACAACCCACCCACACCACCTCCAGTATCACCAATCTGCCATTTCTCTTTTATTTATTTTTTATTTTTTAGTGTTTTATTGTCATTCTATTACTGTGGTCCCATTTTTAAAAGAACCTATGCACCCCAGTGTTCATAGCAGCACAACTTACAATAGCCAAGTGTTGGAAGCAACCTAAGTGCCATCAGTAAATGACTGGATCAAAAACTATGGTACAGTGACACAATGGAACACTATGCAGCAAAATGAAATAAGGAGCTCCTACCTTTTGCGACGGCATGGATGGAACTGGAGAACGTTATGCTTTAAGTGAAATAAGCCAGGCGGCAAAAGACAAATACCATATGACCTCACTTATAAGAGGAACCTAATGAACTAAATAAACTACCGAGCAAAATAGAACCACAGGCATGGAAACAGAGAATGGACTGACCGCAACCAGAGGGGAGGGACAGGGGGAGGGGGATAATGGTGGAAAGAAGGGGGGGTCTAATCAAGGAACATGTATAAACGCCCATGGACTTGGGCAACAGTGTGGGGACTGACTGTGGGAGTGGGGTGGGGGAGTAGGCTGGGTGGAGGAGAGCAAAGGGGGAACAATGGGACCACAGTAATAGAATGACAATAAAACATTAAAAAAATAAAAAAGAAATAAAATAGAAATGGCAGATTGGTGTTACTGGAGGTGGTGTGGGTGGGTTGTAAGGATTTCATTCTATGATCACATTCTTATTTAATAGAACACAATAAATTCCACAGATGTACCGCCAACGTAAATTTAGTTAAGCAGTTGGCAACATCTCTGATAAGTATAAAATGGTAAAATGTGGTCTGAGAGATAACAGTTTTAGGTCCATTCAAATATGGTTAATAATTATGCCCCAAATTTGTTGATTAATGACTATGTCAACTCGAAGAGAGCGCCCTAGCAAAATGCCACGGGCTTTCGCTCTGTATTCTGTCATTTTTAATACTTTCATTATCTAAGGCATGGAAGACATGCTTATGAAATTTGTCAATTATGTAAGGCTGAAAAGGAGACATAATAGGATAACTAACTGAATTATGACGTAAAATGTTCTTGACTGGCTGGGAATCGGGGCCTACACCAGCACAATTTGTTTTAAGGTCAATAAAAAATGAAGACGCGTGTGTGGAACAAATGCTTTATCAACTTCAAGACTAACGATGTATAATATTACTTACAAATAATTATGGAAACTTGACGTGCTTCATAAGATACAGTGTTGAAATTATGACATCTAACTAAAATACTATATTGGCAGTATTATATTCAAAACAGTTTTGATACATTTTCTTTTTTTTTTTTAAGATTTTATGTATTTATTTTTAGTGAGAGGGGAAGGGAAGGAGAATGAGAGGGAGAGAAACATCAATGTGTGGCTGCCTCTCATGCGCCCCCTGCTGGGGACCTGGCCAGCAACCCAGGCATGTGCTCTGACTAGGGACTCGAACCAGCAACCCTTCAATTCATAGGCCGGCACTTGGTTCACTGAACCACGCCAGCCATGCCCATAAAATATTTTCATTAAGACTTTACATATACGTACAAAAATGAACAAATCACAGCATCTAGTATTAGAAATTATCACAAAATGAACATAGCTGTGTTATACCACACAGGTCTATAAAGGAATTATTTCCAGCATCCTGTCCTTTCCCAAATATGGTCACCCCCTCCTCCCTGATGCAATGCCCCAGAGACTCATGCATGGGTTACATACAGCAAGAGATGGCTCATTTCCTTTAATGCCTAATGCTACATTGTAGAATATACTATTCTATTCATCCGAACATTGAACAAGCGGATATTCCCCATTTGGAGTATTATGAATAATGTTACCATTAACATTTAGCTTCAAGTTTTTGGGCAACTGTATGTGCACTTCTGATGTATATAAGCCCAGGTGTAGTATTGTGGGGCCAAAAAAAGTTCTGTATCTTTAAATTTGGTTAATGTTGCCAACAAATTCCCCAAAGTAGCTGAACACATTTTTATCCACCCCCCCCACCCTAGTAATGTGATGAGAGCTTCTATTGTTCCACTTTGCCAAAAGTTGGTATAGTTAGCCTTCTTTTTTTTTTTTTTTTTAAGTTTAGTCTAAACATTCTCGCTCCTTGGGAATTTCATTTGCATCTTCCTGATAACTACCCTTATTCTGTTGGTACCAAGGCTTACTGTAAAACTACTGTAAATTAAGACATGAATGTTATAGATGCAAGGATAGACCGACAGACCAAATAAAATGGAGATTCCATGTATCCATGTGTATTTTAGCACTTAATTTATGGTGAAGTTAGCACAGGGAAATAGTAGAGAAAGGAGGTATTTTTTTAAGTAATATATTCAGGGGCAATTGGATAGCCACATGGGAAAAAGCAAAGTGTACCTCTGCTCTACACCACACTCGAAAAACCTGGTGAAAAATGCGTAGATCTAACTGTGAAAAGTAGAGCATTAAAGCCTCTAGATTTTATTACATTGGAAAAAACATATTTTGGGGGCTGGAAAAAATTTCTTAAGGACTTAAAAGTACTAGCTACATAAGGGAACACGGATACATTAGGTTATATTAAAATTAAAAATTATATGCCTTGGCTGGTGTGGTTCAGTGGATTGAGTGCTGGCCTGTGCACTGAAAGGTTGCTGGTTTGATTCCCAGTCAGGGAACACGCCTGGGTTGTGGGCCAGATCCCCAGTTGGGGGCAGGTGACCAATCAATGTGTCCTTCGTACATTGATGTTCCTATCCCACCCTTCCCCTCTCACTAAAAGTAAATAAATAAAATCTTTAGAAAAACTATGGATTAACCAAAGACATTAGTAAGATAGTGAAATGGCTAACTGGAGATGGGGAAAGGTATTTCCAAACATGTAACCAAGAAAATGTTCACATCCAAAATGTATAAATAAGTCCTATGAACCGACAAGAAACATTCAGGAAAAAACTCCACAAAAAATTAGTCAAGAGACATTATTGTAAGGCATAAAAGATACGAAAATGTGCTCAACCTCATGGGACTGACATTTTAAGAAAGACAACTGAAAAACTAAAAATGATCAAAGAGAGTAACTAGAATGATGAGGGACTTAATCTCATCATCTGTTTGGAAGGGACCAAAGGTGCTTAAGCATTTTAAGAGAACATCAAGGAGCAAGTTAATTTTCCTCATCTACTATTTAAGAGAATAGAGATGCAAAGTTTCCCAATGATGTGGCAATAATATCACACATTCCCAAAGTATACATGCTTTATCTTTCATATCTATCACTCCAAAAGTAAATACCTGCATCTGAGTTGTGATAAACAGACTTACTGTGAAGCAAGTTTACTTATATATATATTTAAATATATATATATATATATAAAATATTTACAGGGAATTTCACATGTTAATTATATCTTACAATCTTTGGTTTTAAAATGTCAACTCTTTATTTTTATTAAATTTATTGGGGTGACACTGGTTAATAAAATTATACATGTTTCAGGTGTATAATTTTCTAATATATCATGTGTATATTGTATTGTGTGTTCACCACCCAAAGTGAAGTCTTCTTCCATCACAAGTTACATACCCTCTTCTACCTGCCCCCACCTCCTTTCCTTGTGGTAATCACCACACTGATGTCTATGTCTTTGAGGTTTTTGTTGTTGCTTGTTTAATTCCTTTGCCTTTTTCATCCAGCGTCCATTCTTTTATAAAAAATATCAAACATTACCTTAAGTTTATAAGAGACAAGAACAATGAAACTCAGGCAAAAGAACTGTACTGCTTCATAAAACTGCATAAAGGCTGAATGGCTGTTGAAACGAATGTGAATTCAAAATTGAGTTTGATCAGCTTCCTGTTCTGCACAGAAACCACAGCGCAATCTTGATTTTCATCGGACAGAGAAAACCTTCACAGAAGGTGGCGGGGCCAGGGTGCAAGAGGGGGCACTTGTGCAGGGGTCCGGACTAAAATAATGATGCGCAAGTCTGATTAAAAAGTCTTGAACATTTACCTGCCCTGTAATTTTACGTTTACTTACCGAACAGTGTGAATGATATATGGCCTTATTTTTAAAATTTCTTGGAAATACTATGACAAAGGGAAAAGGAACTTTTTGTGTGTGTGACTTCTGGTGGTGGTATTAGGAAAAGAAGTTTAAAGTTATAGTTAGACTATAATATAACAACTTTTAAAACATTAAAATAGATAACACCAACAAGAGAATGAATTATTCCAAAAAAAACAAAACACAAAAAACCCCAAACAAAACAAACAGTGAGCTCTCTGTTACTGGAGATATTTATGTGAAAGCTAAATAAGAATTTCTTTAGAGGGGAATTTTATATAGGATAAGAGATGGGACTAAGTATCTTTTAATTTTGTTTACAAAGAAAGTTGAAATGAAATACAAACCCTTATGTTGAATTCATTAGCAATACTATGAAGCGATTTAATTTCTTACTGCTTTAAAACTAACGGTTATTATCCAAGCTTTGGCTGATCTATGTTACTAACATCAGGGGAGATATTATTTATACTATTTCTAAGTAGTATTTGACTATACATAACTTTTATTATTAAAGAGTCTGGCCATTTCCATTTCTACTATGAATAATTCTCCTGTTTATTCATTCAGCAAATATTTATAGAGCACTCCTATATGCTAGCCATTAAGGTTTTTTTTCTTTTTAATTCATAAGCAATTTTTACGAGACTTTTTATACTTGGAGATTCGATTTATTTAGAGAATGCGCAAATACATTTTTATTTAATAAAGACTTTATTACTAGGGAAAGAATATCATACTTTTAATGTGCATAGGATTGAGGTCTCTTGCATGAAAAAATATGACAAATGAACATATCATAAACAAGTCCACGTCACAGAAATCACATTTCTTCTTTGCAACCACCAGAAAGCTGCTGTGTGATCTTTGCCTGTAAGAAAAGCTGAAGTGTTTCATGTCGTACCCTAATATCTCTTTGTCCCCTGAACCTCTAAATTCCATCAAGATCAAAGGGTTCATTAGCTTAGGACAAGTATTGAGCACCCGAATGTTTTTAAAAGATTAAAAGTTCTGTGGGCAAGAGGTCAAAATTATGTTCCCAATCTACTGCTTCATGTGTAATTCGCACACGTTTCTATGAGAGTGTACAGAATTTTGGAAACAACATGGTTAATTAGAAACAGTTTCCCACCTGTTCCAGCCAAGTGCACATTCACTGACATTGCCCAGAAAATGTCATCATTCTCAAGATGTTACTCTTTCTGATAAAAAAGGAAGGATGAAACATTGTTCATCCTTCTATGGATCTATGCAGTTCCCAAGAAACAGCGTTTGGAGTGGGTGGAGAAGGTAAGTTTGTATAGGTTAAAAAGGGCTTCAGAGTTCAAACACACAGTAGTATCTTTTAGGTTATCAAATGAATCTGACCTCTATTTCGAGGGAGGACCGAAGGAAGGCTGCAGCTGCAGAAATCAATACAGTTCTGGAACTCAAAACAGACCCTGAACAAGTACATAAGTAAATGCAGGATTATCAACTTTTTGAAGTCAAGGACCGCGTTTTATTTATCACTTAATAACCACTGCTAACCATGGTTCTCTGGCCATAACCAGCACTCAGAAAATATCTGTTAAATGAATGGACACATGAATTAAATAATAAATGGCTATCTGGATGGGCAAAATGATAAATAAAAGACATTCTGGAAGTAAGAGGCCTGAAACGAGAGCACAATTTCCTTGACCCCAGTTGCATGACCTATAAAGGCAAGCGCAGGTCATAAAGAGAAATTGGGGTGTAACAAAAATAACTTTTTAACAATACTGGGGAGTCACGTGGTATCTTCAGTAAAGAGGGTGGGAATTTCGCAAAGGCTATCACTGCATTTATCCTAAACATTATTCTTGGCTCAGCACCTCGTAGGTGAAGTCTCCCATCCAAGTACTAAACCAGGTCATACGCCTTCGCCAATTAAATCTTCATACATGGAATCTCTAGCCATTATCTTCGAAAGGTCCTTCAACTGCATGCCAACTCTAGCACTCACAGTGGACAGAACTAAGAAAGGAACAGTCACTTCGGATTCAATTTTAAGAAGTCTCTGTGGTCTGCAGAGTTATTACCCATGCATTAGCACGCCCAATCCTGGGAGCTTTATCACAGTTGCTTGCTTGACAGGGAGGGAAGCACTGGCCTTGGACGGTCAGGATAGCAAGTGGGCAGGCTGTTCTATGGGGCTGGAAGGGAACAAGGACTTTCACTGTTATTCCATAAGGAGCGGTGAACCTTGTCATTGGCCTACACCAGATGCACCAAGGAGACTCGGCTGAGAGGGTGCACGATCCCAAGCGAATGTTTTAAGAATTGAGATTTCATTCATCACGGTAGAATATTCCTTTCACTTCCATAGCAGCTTTTAGCTAAGTGGCTAAAATGAAGGGACTTTCAAAACTGATTCTCATCTATATCCTCAAAACCTAACCCCCAGCTGGCATTTGGTACAAAATAAGGTTTGGTTATTTGTTATTGTTTCCTTCACTTAAGAAGAAAAAGGTCAGAGGCACATTTACAAAATGGAAATGTTCTCACTGGTGACTAAATATAGTTTATTGTTTATTAACAAAATAATTAGGGATGCAAATGAGATCTCCATGCCATCTGCCTCAGGGACTCCTTTGCTGAAGCCTCATTATTTTCTCGGGAAGAGGCTTGGCCGTAAAAGAGATCGCAGGAAGAAATACAGAAGAGCGAAAAAGAAATGTACATATTGTCTATTGCAAATAAACTATGCAAAGCTATAAGCAAAATTGTCAGTGAGGTGTACAATGATAGTCGGCTGACGTAAGCAAATTGTATGAATACGATGATGTACCAACAATGCAAATTGTCACGGGTGCATGCAGTGATATAGAGGAGATAGCTTACTGTATATGCAATGATTTGTCAAGCTAGGTATACAGGAAGGTACAAAGGTGAGGCTATTTTCCAGTGCAATCGTGATCGTTGAAACTTACTTCTACTGACTGGTGAAAAGTGCAAAAGTGCCTCTTATTTCCACTTTTCATATTTGTACCTTCAGTCTCAGGCTGGGATGCGACTATTCCAAATGTCTGAAACCACAGATTATGGAGACTGTCCCTTTGGTTCCATTTTTTAGACAGAAAGTGCAAAGGGGTTTTGTTCAAGATCAAGATAGTTAAATAAAGTACACCTATCCTACAGACGAAATTTCCATGTCTTTTATGAGTCTCTGATCTTTCCCATAATTCATGCATAGGAAGCGACTCTCCTCCGAGGTCAGAACTTTCTGTGTTCATTATTTATTTCAGTCCCAACCCCAGGTCCTGCATGGCAGCAGGCGCCATGTTCTTCCAAAGTTCGTGCCTGGAACCCTTGTGACCCCTATGAAGGTGTGCAGCACCTAGGGGAACCCTCCAACAACCATCCCCTCTAACCGCAGAACCTGTTTCAGTAAAGAGGGGAGATTTTGACATGTGTATATCTGCCAACATAAAACTATTCCACAAAAAAAGTTGTAGGTGTATTTTGGTATAAATAAAAATTATTAATAGGAGTTCCACTTCCCTAGGCTCTGAATAAGCGGGGAAACACTAGGATATATCTATCTATCTATATCTATATCTATATCTATCTATATCTATATCTATCTATATCTATATATATCTATATCTATATATATCTATATATCTATATATATATATAAACAGGGACCTGGTAAATACAGTTGTTTTTAGTACAATCTTGTATAAATTCTATATTCATATACATAAAGCCATCAATTCTCCTTGCAAAGAACTTCTTTAATAGGTTTTCCTATTGTGCAAGTTTGAAATTGGAACAGAATGACAATTTAGAGAAAAAAATCAAAAACCATATCGAAACCAAACAGGCCCAAGATGTTCCGTGCACCCTCAGGGGATTAACATTGTCTATTTCCATGAAAAGTCCCCACGTCTCCGTGGCCTCCATATCACTAATTTGGACTCTTAAAGCCAGAAATGTATCTGCAGCCTAAGGTTGGAGTCATATCACAGAGAGATCCCTGGACTAGAATCAGGAAGAAATGGGTCCTGTTTTAAGTCTGTTCGTCACCTTACAACAAAAATACAACAAAGTAGGTGTCTCATGCACAACAGAAATGCACTGTGGATTTGGGGTGTGCTGAGAAGTCTCTTCTTGATTAATGAAAGGCCATGTTCTCACAGTGGCCTCCCACGGTGGAAGGGGTGAGGGGCCTCCCTGGGGTCTCCTTTAAGACGGTACGAATGCCATTCACACAGGAGCCACCCTCATGACCCAGTCACTTCCCAAAGGTGCCACCCCCAAATACCATCACACTGGGGGCAGGTGTCAACATAGGACCCTTGGGGGAACACAGACATTCGGTCTATGGCAGGTTGCAAGCCTAGTTACAAAAATCGGTTTGTGTGACCTTACGGGAAATGGCGTCCAAATGAGAAGCCTCGACATTTTCTTTCAGCCATGATAAAACTTAAAAGAGAAGTCAGAATAGTATTCGATGAGGAACCTTGTAAGACAAAGACACAGTGTTGTTGGCCTAAGTACTTTGATAAGTGACGTTCTGTTTTCTTAGCCATCTCATTCAGAAAAGGTGTCATTAGAAAACACCTAAACTTCAATGATTGTGGGAGTAAAACAATGGGCAGTGTTAGAGACAAGGACAGGTAAGGCAAAGGGTTACGGTAAATTTAAAACTGCATTTCTCTTTTTGCCTATTTTTAAAAATTTTTCTTTGTATTTACTGACATACAACGGAGAGCAAGAGTTTAGGGTTTTCAACTGCTACCTGGACAGTTTTGGGTTCATTCTTCAAGAACGCAATCGTTAATTCTGTGATAGTCACGGAGCTTATAAAAACACATTTGTTGGAGGGAATTTTTCATACTTGAAGCTGTAAGTGCACACCAGTTTGGGGTTCACTAACTTATCGCTATGTATACAACAAAGCCCCACAGCTCACCGATCAGCCTTAGGGCGCCTGACCTAAGACTGGGTAGCTTGCCTGTGTCCTCCTGTAATTCGGACAGCACGAGGTGCTCTGCATTTCTCCAAGAACACTGCTTGTAACGCCCAGCAACTTTTGATCAAATTACAATGGTAGCTTTGTTTTATGCTGGAAGCAAATAATGCTAGACTGCTTCATGAAGGGTAATGATAAGAGAGTACAGAGATGAGCAGCAGGAGTGAAAAATAATCACAGGTGAGTCGGCGTAAGGTATCTTGTCGGTGGTTTATGGTGCCGTAGGCCGACGCGAGAACCGGCAGGACACCCCGCTGGGCTGGAATTCAGGGTGAAGGCGAGAGGTGGCATGGGGAAGGTAAAGAAGGAAGCACGGACAGCTTCCAGGTACGTGGGCCTGAGGAACTGAGAGTACGTGGGTGCTCTCAGATGAGCAAGGCTATGAGAGAAACAGTCTAAGTAGGTGGTATCTAGATGCCTGAATCTCAGGAAGAAGTCAGGGAGTGGGATAAAAACTTAGACTATGGATATTTAAAGATGACCTTACATGAGATGACCTCGTGAGAGGAGAGAGGAGAAAGGAGAGAGGAGGGTCCAGGACTTGAGTGGACACTCCAGCGTTTGATAACCATCGCGAGGGAGGAAGATAACTAAGAGCATGTAGTGCCGTGAGGAAACCAAACCCAAAAGCTTTTCCAGAAAGATGGAGGTCAACTGCATTATTTTTTGATGCAATGTAGCAACACGCTTTTTTCAATAATCAAAATGCAATCATGCTTTCAGTATATTCTCTACTTTGCCGACACTGGAATATGTTTTCCTACAGGAAGAGATCTCCTTGCTTGCCATGTCTTCCACAGAGGAAGGAGATACGTGCAAGCCTGCAATCACTGTTCCTCTGGTCCACCATTCACGAGAAACCCAAGCTGGGAGCTTCTAAGTGTTCACGGACAGGGGAAAGTTAGGGAACACTGGACAAAGTAAGTACACAGGAAGCCCGCACCCAGCTGCTAATAAGGACTGTTATCAAATTACATGTGAAAAGAGCAGATTATGGAAATAAATATACATGGATTAAAAGTAGGTAAAATTAGGAATAATAATGTCTAGACTGGTATAGAATAAAACTTACGTTACTAGTGCTGTTTATTGTTACTATTTGAGGATATAAAAGGGTTTTATCTGTTTATCTACTTGCAAGCCAAAAATATACACATATACTAATGATAAAACTACTGATAGAATAATCTCATTATGGCCTTGGCCTATTTACTTACTGAGGTTTTGAGAATTTCCTTATCCCATTGTGTGAACTTTTTAGGTAACAGAGATGTTAATCCCTAGTCTTCTCCCTATAAGTAAAATACTAAAAGTAAAAGTTTACATTCAATGACCAAATGTATTAATAGACTTACATGTTATCTTTACCAAAACTCTTGTTTTTATGTAAATTTAAAAACAACACCTTGGGGAGGGTTTTGGGCGTGGCCCAGGCCACAGACAACAAAGGGCAGAACACTCTGAACTCTGATGAGTCTAATTCCAAAGCCAGCGCTTTCTTTCTCTTTGCCAAAAAAAATCTTTATAAGAGACATTTAAAATAAAAGACCGTTGGAAATTGAAACACTTGGCAACAGCTACCTTTTGTCTTCAAATGTGGTTTTATTTAATGAAGGACCATGGAAAACTACATCAAGCAGAGCGGGAGTATGCAAAATACGTGGGCCTTCTTAAGAAGCGGAAAGTAAAGGGATTCTATAAACTTCTTAATAGGTAAATCAAATCCCTTTAAAAATTAATGAAGTGTCACTAGTTTAATACTGAAATAAAGGCAAAATCATCATGCTCCATTAGTAACACTGTCTTTTGTTATAATTTGAATTTGGGGTTAAACACGAATCATTCTGACCATCCATTAGCAGAGGTTTGCCCATTCAGTGCAACTGTGAGAACTGAATGGTTCAAGAGCCAACAAGGATATTTAAAGCTAACAAAGAATATGAGAGAAAATGAGAAAAAGGCTATTGTGAACAAATCAGGAAAAATATGAACTGTAGAAATGGTGAACCAGCCCCGGCTGGTGTAGCTCAGTGGATTGAGCGCCAGCCTGAGAACCAAAGGGTTGCTGGTTCGATTCCCCAGTCAGGGCACAGGCCTGAGTTGCAGGCCAGGTCCCCAGTAGGGGGCACTCGAGAGGCAACCACACATTGATGTTTCTCTCCCTCTCTTTCTCCCTCTCTTTCTCCCTCCCTTCCCCTCTCTATAAAAATAAAAAATAAATAAAATCTTTAAAAAAAATGGTGAACCATATTACTAATATTTAGCTAGCTCTTAACTTTCAATCCAATTGTTCAAAAAATACAAATATATGTGTTGCTGGGGAGGAGGTATAATTTTTAAAAAATACTATAATGCTGCATGGATAGGCTGAATTTTATATTATAAACAAACAGATGAGAATTTCTTCACGATTAAACACATCTATCTCCATGATCACAGCTACTGAATTCTTGAAACTGCTCTACCCCAACAGTGAAGCAGTGTGGCACTGGGTACTTGCTATGATCTTATCAACAGAAAAATGGTCAGCTAAGACAAGAAAGTACATTCAGCACTGATTCATGGTGAAGAGCATTTGTCATCTTGAAAACAAGCTCTCAGAGGATGTGAAAGTGAGTGACTAACTCTAAATAGTTTATAACTTCAGTGTAATTATGAGTCAGTGGATTGCAGGGGAAATGTTCAATACATGAAGAATACAGTTAATTTTTAAAACCAGGATGCCACATTATGTCTTTAAGTTACTCATATTTTATTTTCTTTTTTTTAATAAGTGCTATAAATCCCAGGAAACATACACTCATGCCATACTGATAAGTGGATGCTTTATAATTTTTTTATATACGAAAGACTAGGGGGACCAATCTGGTCAGAGCAGAAGCAGATCAAAGATTTGCCTTGAAGCTGGCATTGCATAGCCAATGCATTATTTACAGGTCCATCCAGAAGGTAGCCAGCCATGTAATATGAAAAATAGACACATTTATTGAAGAAGATACAAGATACAAGAAACATTGGACATAGGACAATGACATCTCAGTCCCCTTGAAAGTAGGCAGCTTGGGACCTCACACAGTCCTCCCAGCATCTCTTCCACTGTTCAGAACACTCTGCGAAATCCTTTGTTGGACTCACCATCAGCTGCCCCGTTGTATGAAGTCTGTCCGGAAAAAGCCCAGCCGTTGCCAATATAATGAGAATGGTTTGTGTGACACCAATATAACCTGGCAGCCAAGAAGGGTGGACTAAAATGCACACGTGTGAACAATGACTGTATACTAGTCAGTGGGGGCAGTAGGCATTGTTGAGTGAGCATGTGTACTGTGTGGTCGTCGCATTCAAAATGACTGAGCGAGTAGAGCAACGAATCTGCATCAAATTTTGCATTAAGCTTGAACGTTCCTCTGCAGAAACTATCTGGATGGTTCAGAAGGCTTTCAGGGATGATGCAGTGAGTGCAGCAGAAAGAAAAGTGTGGCACAAATGCTTCAAAGGTGGTTGAGAATCTGCTGAAAGTGACCCCCGTTCTGGAAGGCCTGCCACAAGCCAAACACCAGGTCGGTGACAGTGCGAGAGCTAGGAGCTGACCTGGGGATTCCCAAAACCACCCTGTCTGAGATTTCGATGCAGGATCTTGGCATGAAACATGTTGTGGCAAAATCTGTTGCACGGCTTCTGCCACTAAAGCAGAAGGAACATCATGCCGCAGTTGCTCATGACTTGATTCAAACTGCAATTCCAACAAAGGATTTTGCAGTGTTTCAAATAGTGGAAGAGATGCTGGGAGAACTGTGTGAGGTCCCAAGGGTCCTACTTTGAAGGGGACTGAGGTGTCATTGTCCTATCTACAATGTTTCTTGTATCTTGTTATCTTCTTCAATAAGTGTCTCTATTTTTCATATTACATGGCTGGATACTTTCTGGATAGGAAGAACCCAGCCATGCAGTATGAAAAATTATATATAATTATATATAATTATTCTTTGGGATAGTTTAGGGTTGTGGAAATTAATGCATGTGGCTAAGGCCCGTGTCTTCATACCACGCATTTGTCACTGGTATCGATTCAACCTTAACTTTGTGTTCAGACGGTTTGGTGATTGAACCTCAACCCTAACTTTTAAACAAATTCTACAAATTGTTTTACAGGATGCTAACAATCAAGGGAAGAATTTTCGGTAGCCAGCTTTCAAATGATCAGTTAGCACAGGATCCAAGGATTTGGTGTCCGTTTATGGGGTTGTTTTCTTGTTTTAGGTTTTTTATTTTTTTGCTTTTGGTTTTGGGGTTTTTTGTTTGTTTGTTTCTTTGTTTTTTGGTTCTGCTCTTTTATTTAGAAAAACATGGCAAAAGAGCTCCACGTTGTTGTTAATTTAAAAAAAATTTTTCCATTTACTTCATTTGTTGGTGAGCACTGAGCTAGGCAGTTTATTTCTTTAAAATTTCAACACAGCCCTGAGAAACAGATGTTATGGCCTCTTTAAAGATGAGAAAATGAAAGACTGAGGGGTCTAGTCAAGACCCCAGCTCCCACAGATGGCCAGCAGAGGGGTCTGAATTCACATCCAAACCTGGCAGATTCTAAATTGCCAGCTCAAGAGTCAATCCGTGCAAGTCAAACTCAGTGCAGCTGACTTTGATTTATTATCTGGTAATTTCTTTCATTTATATCTGCGTATGTCAGGGAAGAGTGTTTTTCCTAGTACAGGGGAAAAAATGGATAATAAGATACAGAATAATAATGATAATTAAATCAGAAAAGTTAAAGTCAAAAGTGAGCTTAAAAGGAGCAGAAACCTGCTCTCTGCTACTTAAAGGGTATTCTATACTTAGATTGATGAAACCAGCTAAGTTGCAATGCATTCCAGCCACACTTTACAATTTAGTTTACATTCTTTCCAGTGGTCCCAATCAATGCACAGGATCTTGTTATATTACATGAAATATACATTACACATATCCATAGAAGACTTATTTGAAACATATAATGCTTTGGTCTTTGGGGTTTAATTTTGTATATTGTAAAAAGATGAAAATAAACCCCTAAGGCAGAAACACAATTGTGTGCTTCAATGAATAAATTATATTAGGGAATGTTCTTGAGAGATGGCGAGAAGCATTAGACAGGTTGCTTATGTAATAAACTCGGTCTCCGACGAAAAGTAACAAACTTTGCAGGCTGCGCTAACAACACCCTATCAATAATTTTGCTATTTTCCAAGACATTGCTTATTATTTCTCCACGCTTAAAACCAAAACCAAAATGGGGGTTCCGGTGGCTCGGCTGTAACAAGGCCAGGAGCAAATGACAAAGCACATAAATTTCAAAGAGGTCGGGAGATGATTATTATAATTATATGGTGGGGGTGCGGTTACTACTTTGAAGTTCAAATAAATTCCATGAATGTTGGGGAGAAGAAATATCACAATACATGTCTTTTAGCATCAAGGCCAGGCAAGAAGAAGAATGAGAGAGAGAGAGACAGACAGACAGACAGCAAGAAGACAGACAAGTAGAAGAGAAACAGACCGTGAAAGAAGAAGCCTCAACTGCTTCCAAGGTGTGGCAAGGCTAATTAAGGTAAACTGACCCAAGCGGAACTAGGTTGTCTTGTAGCGGTTATACCACAAATGGCAATCAATGGGACATTTCTGGAGGTGATTTTGGCAATATTTATCAAATACCTTAGCTGTTCCTTTCCTTCGTTCCAGCAATTTCATTTCCAGGTATCCTCATCCCCCCACCCTGTGGGGGCAAACACTTACATAAAGAGTGTTTATTATAGTATTAAATAAAATTGCAAAAACAGGGAACTTATTTCAATATCTAATCATAGAAAATCATCTAATAGTAGGGAACCAGTTTAATAACTAACTTTCTTATTGACGATATGTAAGACTAAAAGATTATGCTTCTAAAACCAGAAGTGAAAAATGACATTACAGATGATATATCTAGTTAGATTGTAGAATTCCAATTTTGTGCATAAAAGCAGAAAAACCTGCACTAAAATATCATCAGTAGTTAGTCCCAGTTTATAAAATTATGGGTGATTTCTATCTTCTTCTAGTTCCAGTTATTTAATTTTTAAACTTTCTACAATGAGTGTGTAATGTTATTATATTTTAATTGCTATAAATTATTAATTAACAAAAGCTCTTAACAGCTACTTAAAGCTTGAGGAAGTTTATTCATTTATGTATTCCTTCATTTAACAAGCCCTTCTATGCTGCCTACCTTGTTCCAGCCATTGTTCTAAACATTTAAACAACCTTAGGTAGGTTAAGCCTCACGACGACTGTATGAGGCAGGTCCCATGACTGTGCCACTCTTATAGGATATGCCAGAGCAGGCACCTGAGGTCGGAGAGCCCGGCTCAGAATCTGTTTCAAGGACCTTGTTCTGCCGTTTCATTGTGAGTGCGCCAGGTGAAGCTCCCGTTTTTAGGGATGTTCACTTGCAGGCCTTATTTTTAGGGACCAGAATGACATCTCTCTACAGACAACACAGGATCCAACTTGATAATTGGGTCCTGCTCCCAGGTGAGGGTTCCTTCGGCTCGGTTGGTTGGAGCATTGCCCCGTACACCAACAAGTTGCGGGTTCGATACCTGGTCAGGGTGCATACGGGAGGCAACTCATCAATGTTTCTCTCTCACACCAATGTTTCCCTCTCTTTTCATCCCTTCCTCTCTCTATAAAAGCAATGAAAAAATGTCCTCAGGGGAAGATAAGAAAAAAAAATTAAAGGAAGATTAAGGTGAAAACATGAAACTTGTCCTGAGCTATACACATTTGTGTCTATCCTGGCAGGATGATGCCTTAGTACATTGCAAATATATTACTGAAATAGTTGTGTCTCCCTCCCCAGCCCCCTGTAGTCACAGAGGTTTACTCTACGGTAATGGCTGGTGTGAGATACATCATCAGTGCTCCGCCTATGACCATGAGAGCTTTGGACAGGCATTTGTAGAACCATGGATGCCAAGAAGTGATGAGAAGTCATCCAATTTACAATGGCACGTGCAACTAAAAGACATTGACCTATCTCGTGTCCATAAAGACTCCTGACGTCAGAACCTGAAAATATGAAAACACGCAGCTTTAATTATTCTGACCAGCTCCATTTCTTGAAATGGCTTTTGCTCTTTAGCATTCTCATTACCCAATATTGTAGCTAAGTTAGTCTGTGTTTATACAAGGGGGGTCTAATATAACAGTTTAAATGGACATCTGACATCTTATATAGTACAAATCTTCTATCATTGCTCACCTCCATTCCTCAGGAAGAGGAATCTTACTTGCTCTTGACAACTATTCCTTCTGGGTATGGTGGGGCTGCCTTCCTCCTGAGTCAGGGTCACTTAGATGATAGACAAAGAGTATAGGTACAAGACACGACCCACGCTAGGCCAATCCTAGGGATTAATGTCCATCCCTAGATAACTTCCTTCCTTCCTTCCTCCCTCTCTCTCTTCCTTCCTTCCCTCTTCCTTCCCACTCTCCCACCCTTCCTCATTTTGTTACTTTACTTCTCTATAATAAGCAAACCTCTACCTTTTCAGATTCAACTATCAGTCTTGTATAGCTCTGCCTTGTGCCCAATGATCTGCTTGGTACTCTTAAGTGTATAATGGCTATTTCTCCATGCTCCTTTACCCTGACAGTTTATGGATTTTACTATTTATTTCCATTCATTCCCAAGAGAAGTAATTAATCCGTCTTTTTTTTTAAACATTTTTATTGTACTTTCTCCATTACCATTTTTCCCCGCTATACCCTCTTCCACCTCCACTGATCTCACTCCCCTGTCCTGAGAGTTTCAGTGTAGGGAACACGGCTCAGCTAAGCGCCTCAGTCTGGTGTGAGAGCTCACTAGCTACCTGCACTCTCCGATGCTGATAACTGGCTCACATCTTGCCTGATCCCTTGTGCAGACCCAGAATGCTATGACGGCGTCCTTTACTGAGAGGTGCCTGAGAAAACCTCCTACGAGCCCATCGTGTCTCCAGACTCCACGATTATCTCTTTACCATTTGTGCTCCTGGCAGAACTAAGAAAATATTTCAGCCAGTAGGTGGTGCTGCTATGACCAAGGATCCAAGAGAATTCTGAATTTGAGAATTAGGATGAGAGTGGGGCCTTATGAGGGCGAAAGGAAGCTTCCCCGAACCTTCTAGATAAAAGCGGGAGGTGGATTATGGGGAATGGTGTGGGAAGAGAGAGAACATCATTAGGAACGGGTCTTGTTTGACTGTCATGTTATGGATCCTTTAGCCCAATGAGTATTATTTCTCGTTAGTCAAACCTCATTATGAAATTTCATATAATGTCGCTAGAAGTGGTGTTGACGACATTCTTCTATAAGGATGAGGATTAATGCCAAACGACATTTGTTGTATTGCATATGTAATTGTGTTTATATTTACTAACATGGGGCCTCATACAACAACAGATTTGATGTGGTTAACCTATAATACTTCGCATCGCTACAGCGCGCTGTCATAGCTTTTGCTTCATTATATTTTTCCATTCAGAAAGCAAACATGCATTTATCTCTCTGTCCTAGCAGATTAAAAGTCTCTGGACGTAAGGGCCACACATGGCTCCTCCCTGCATCCTCACAGTGCAACCGCAGAGTCTAGCCCAAAGCACTCAGTGAATACTGTGGGCTTGAAATGATTTAGCATCCGGAGGACAGAATACATTTTCCCTTTATAAGCATGCATGATGAATAAACCTGAAGCAAAAATATTGTTTATCTAGCAAATACATCATTAGCATCTAAACGCAGGATCAGTAAATTTTTGCTCTCTGTGACTGAAAACATAAGCAGTCATAGGCTAGCTCTGTCTCTTTTCAGAGGAGGGGAGCGTCTTATCTCCTACGCCCCTCCTCTTCCCTTCCACCCCATCCGGAAAACAGATGGAATCTGAAGATGTAGTCAGACGGTGTAGGCTACTTCTAATAGATTTATCTCAGGTAAGCCTGAACAATGCTGAAGTCCGAAGGTAGAAGTTTTATCTGTCAATTGATAAACCTGTTGGAAACCTTTGCCTAGAAGGATTAAAGTTTCCCCCCATCAGTTTCTTATTCTGGGAATGAAGCACCTTTGAAATCAAAGGGAGCTTTGCAAGGAGAAGGGAAACCAGAGGAAGGCACTCGGCAGGTTTAAATTGTATTCCAGCAGTATCTGAAAATATGCAGCTCACATAAAACTACACCGAGGCTTCCCTTGGAGCATACATTTTAACACCCAACTGAATATTGTATCATGTATGCAGGGACACTGTTTCTAAATAATTCACTGCCACTTTTACAATTCTTTTAATATTTCATGATTATAGCTTTAAAATTATATGCATCTGCATTTCTGGAAAAAGTAATCTATCAAGCTCCTGCTAGCCAATCCCTGGTACTAACAGCATTTTTTTTTTTTTTTGTGGGCACATTGACCGCCTCGCATTTTCTGTGCATATGATGAAACAGCACACCCCCGATTATGTTACACAATGTAGCAAAGAAGATTTTACAGGTTTTCAATAAGGTTGCTAATCAGTTGACCTTAGGACAGGGAGTTTTTTCTGTACAGCCTAATCTAATCAAACAAGCAGACAAGTTTCCTCAAGGCGGTAGCCAAAGTCTCAGAGGTTCAAAGCAGGAGAGAGATCTGCTTTGAGAAAGGTTTGCCATAGCAGAAGGAAACAGGGACTTTGGTCCTACAACTGCAAGGAATCGACCTGTCGACATGAACGAGGTTGAAAGGGATGCCTCCAAATGTCTAAGTCTGGCCAATGTGCTCACTTTCGCCTGTGTTACCCGGAGCCAAAAACCCAGCTCAGCCGCCTGGACCTCTGATCTATGGTACTATGAACTCAAATATGGATGTTGTTTTAAGGCACTGACTTTGTGGCAATTTGTTATGCAGCCATAGAAAACCAATACAACACATTAAACACAACGCATTTTATCTAAACTAATTATCTTTCTGTTAAAATGTGTTTCCCATCACTTGTCCATAGCTGTGAATGCCCAGCCATTGAGAATCATGTCTGTTTTCCTCTTCACATCTGAGGGGAAAAAAGCAACTTGCCAAGAGCAGCAGAATCTACAAAACGTGCATGTCACTTTCCACTCCGTTCTCTTTAGCATGAGCAGTTAAGATCCTCCTTATCTGTGGCCTGGGATAATGAAGGTACTTTCTAATCTTTATCACCATGTCCAATCTACAGGACACTGCCCATGGGAGCTTCCTAACTCCTTGCTTTCATCACATCCATCTCTTTGCTGGAAAAAAAAATCACAGTACTACAAAGAAAGTCAAACCTGGGTTCTCTATTATAGTCTTGACCATAACCCCCGACCCCCATACTTCTCGGACCCATCGCCGTTTTAGTCAAATTGAACAGCACATCTCCTGAAAATTCTCTGTATATTTCCACACATATGTCTTCCTGACAATAAAACCCCCGTCTTTCTGAATAACTCTTTCCACATCAGCAGGAAATTTAGTATTTCCACGAACCATGTTGTCTGACGTTGCATCTTCATTGTCTACGTGAAATGTCTTCGGTAAATGTTTGCTCACTGAGCAAATAAACGCAGCCTCCTGGTTCTTCCTGGAGGAAGCCGTTTCCATCAGTGCATTTCCAGGGCACTTGGTCGTTACTTCTCACACAGGACATGCGACACACGTCATGTCTGTTCCTGACAGCTCCCTTACCTCACTGCGAAATTCGAAGCAGGCATCACATGGTTCCTGTATTCCTGAACAGAAATCCTACAGGAGGGGCCGCCAAGTAGCTTCTCTTTCCTGTTTTTGAAATAAGTGCGCGTATTTAAGCGGCTGAAACTCTCTGTGAAACTCTACTTACCGGTACTAATTTATATACCAGGTACCAATCATCCCTATCAACTAACGAAGCCCCTCAGGGTTCTTGTTGGGAATGGCCAATAGTCACCTCTTCCAGGGGACTCCGTGTGTTCACTCCGTTGTTCACTCGGCCACCCAGCCATTTGAAACAACCCTCCCACCTGGGGCAGGTCAGAGGCGCACTTACTCAACTGCCTTCGCTGCTAAGGCAGAGGCATGTGGCAGACAGAGCCACTGGACCTTGTTTCTGGACAAGTGGACGGGGCGGAAGAGGGGGCTGGGCCGAGGCGATTTGCTGATAAGGACGGTGGCAGAGGCATCGCGGCGCTGCGGCGCCCCGCTTGGCTGGCGGGCGTGGCCGCGCTCCCAGCGGCGCAGGCGTGCTGTGTGGCGCTTGCTTGCTTTTGGCAATTCTCTAATAGTATTTATTAATTAATTTATTTATATTTTTTTATCCGCATCCGAGGACCTTTTTTCATTGCTTTTGGAGCAAGAATAAGTGGAAGAGAGAAAAGAGAACCATTGAAGTGAAGGAGAAACATTGCTCGGTTGCCTCCAGTACGCGCCCGGGGCCGGGGATGGAGTCCCGCGACATTTTGGCCTATGGGACAACTCTCCAAGCAACTGAGCCACCCCGACCTGGGCTCTAATATCATTTAACAACTCCTATTCTATTCGGCTGCTGTCGTTTACAACTAGGATCCTGAGTGGTAGGTGCCTAAAAGTGAAGAAAAATTTATTAAAAAGCGCAGTCCGGACTGGGTAGGAGTGACTCCCAAGGCCCCCTGGGCTATTCAGAATTAGAGGGGCTCCACCTGCATACGTGCAGTTTTTTTTTCTAGGCATGGGCCTTTGAAAGAAATCTCCATGAGGACAAATGACTATGTGTTCCGTCCGGGGCCATAAACCTAGCACCAGCAATAACATTTGGCCCATAAAATATATATATATAATACTTATTTTATAAACTACACTGTCAATCTTGGGTCCAAAATCTCTCTCACAACACCTGTGCCTGACAGAAGTGTTACATTATGTCAAACTGTGTCTCTTTCAGACAGTGTCACAAACAAAAGCCATGTAATTGTCCTATTGATTGCTTTTAGGAGGCGGCAGTGGTTCGGACACCATGAATGGAAGGCCGAAGGTCGTGGTGACTCATGGGCTAACTGCACACACAGGTATGCCGAAAACATATTTTGGGAGAGTTTGTTTTGCTGTCTTATGCACGGCTCCAGAAAGCAAGCTCAGGGACCATGGCCACGCCAGTCCGTTTGGAACGCTGCTGCCCACCGGGAGGCGTCTGCGTGAGACGTAACCTCTTCACCGTCGGAAACCGCGGGGATCCGGGGTGTGGTTTTTCTGCGGCGCCATTTTGTCTCTGCCCCCCTTTCTCTGGGAAACCAATTGGTATGGAGAGCAGTTCATTCCAGAGAAATAACAATTTTTCATCTCTTCTTTCCTCCTCTACTGCTGTGCTTAAGACCACCAATATTTTTCACTTGAAGCTGCCGCTTCTTCTAAGTGGTCTTCTTCCAACAACTCGGGCCGCTGTCAGTTCATCCTCCGCAACGCATGAGTGGTTAAACCCAAACTAATCTGACTAATGTGTCCCCATGTCTAAAATCCCTAATGCGTCGCAGGGGCCTGCAGGACGAAATCCAGGTTTATGAGCCAGCCTCACAGGACGCTGGGCATTTACTGTGACTTCCCACACGCGGGCTTCTTGAACACTCCCAAACGCCCCCGCGGCCTTCTGAATTTCTGTGCTTTTGCACCTGTCAGTTTCTCCGACGCAAGTGACCTTTCTCATCCTGTGTTGATGGACAATCTCAAATGAAAACCGCTTACTTTTTTTCGTAAAGGTGAAACGGGCCCAGTGTTTTCCAGGGCGAGTCCTGGGTGATTGAAAGACTGTCTGTTTATTGAGCAGCGGCCAAGTCTCTGGGCTCGGCTCGGAACATTTCCCATATATCAACTGCTGTAATCCTCACCAGTGAGTGGGACAGTCGGCACCGCTACCTCCATCTTACAGAGGAGGAGAGGGAGGTTCCATGAAATTAATGAACTCCGCCAAGGTCATTCAGCTGCCATGGTCCAGCCTCTAAGTCCCTATATTGTTGCATCGCTTCTTCAGTCATTGCACTAGGTCTTCCACGATTTCGTCACCTGTGCTTCTGCGAGAATTGCCTGCCCCACGTCGGCACTCAGGCATTTGCTGAGTGAGTGTATTACGAGCGGAGTAAACCAGAGGGGACCCACGACTTCTTTTCTCTCTCCTGTCTTAAGCTGGATAATGTTTGTCCTTGTAGATTCTTAATGGCTTTTTGAGATACATGTTCAATTTAAAAATAAGCCCACCAGCTCATTTAAGGAGTAGGATCAACCCCTTTGAAACTCCCAGCCTACCTCTCTGAATACCGCTACCTCCCTCCTACTCAGTAGTAACCAATATTCTGCATTTGCACTGAAGCTTTCTCTCACCTCTTTCAATGCTCCATCACATATGTAACACATTCCTACCTAATGTTCTGTTTTGATTTGCCTGTTTTTGAACTTTATATAAGTGGAATTGTATTTATCCTTCTGTGACTTATTTTATTCCAGCTTATGGTTTTTGTATTCATCTCTACATAAATATGTTTACCCGGAGTGCGTTCACTTTGTTTGGAATTGTACCTCATTATATAAAATGGTTTGCTTTTTCTACCAGTGATGTTATTGGCGGGTATTCGGTTTTTTCCACTTTTCTGCTATTGCACACCGTGTCTCTATGCACATTTTCAGACATTTCTTCTAAGGAACGTGTGCAAGCATTTCTCTAGGATGGCTCTGTATCACTGGATTTACTGGGGCATCGGGTATGGGCAGGCCCAGGTACCCTAGGCACAGGCCAGCACCTGCGGAACGCCCTCAGGTTGCCAGAACTCACCCTGCCTCAATGTAAGAACTGCTGAAAGCTGTTAAAGTAACCAATGCCTGAAGAATGTAGGGGTAGAAATACTCTAGTTTCTAGCCACCGGCTCGGCCAGCTCTGAGCTGGGACTTGTCTCCGGAGCTTCCCTTTGGGGCTGGGGCCAAAGTCAAGTTCACAGAATAAAGCTGGAGACTGCACCCCGGCCTCCCTTCTCCATGTCACTTCCCATCGCTTGCTAGTTTTCCCCAGGGACACTCTAATTTGCACGTGAATCCTCATCTTAGCTGGGATACATTTTGTACTTTTAAGTGGCTGGGCCTTGAACGTTGGTGTGTGTGGCAAGAATGGATTACGGGAAATGCAAAGTAAAGTCAGAACCCAGACGGCAGCCAGAGAAGTGGTGCAGGGGTAGCAAAAAGTCAACGTACAGAACTGAATTGTTTAAAATAGCTGGTCTTTTTTTCGGTATTTATCAATTATCGCCTAATTTCCCCTTAAGCTGTATAGCGTAGGGAAGTACTCATTTACCATGAGGACTTAGGTTTTATTATCGATGTTCAGATTTTAAGGAAAAACTGATATACTCATATAGTATGTCTATGTATTAGTTGTTTTTTTTTTCTTTCTTTAACATCCTCTCTAAAAACTCTTCAAAGGCAATGAGCGCCCTTGGATTCTACTTCCTCTGATTAGTGTCCGTAGCGTATGAAGCTGTAGGTCCTATTTAGAGAGGCTGTACTTCAGACCAGAACTTTGTGAACATATATGGCACTACATAACTAATGCAGGAAAGAAGCACATATTAATTCTTTAAAATATAGATTTTTAAGATATTTCAATGACCTATATTTTAAAAAAAGTATTTGATATCCATTTTTTTTTCTTTTTGTTTCATGCCTATGCTATATGAAATTATGTTGGGACAGACCTTGGCTACTTTAAAGTGCTCTTTATTTTTTTTCCTGGATGAACAATTGCCATAGTACATTATACGGCCTGTGGCTTTACGGTGGCAGCTTTGGGGCATCCCAAATTGTACGCAGCTCCTCTTTGTGAAAAGTACACAGAGTTAGGTAGACCTTGATTTTAACCCTAGCTCCAGTAGACACGACTGGCATCTGGGGAGAATTATTTAATCTATTGTATATCAGTTCTCACCTCTGGAAAATTATAACTGCCCAAGGACTATTAATACTTTAATCTCCATTTTGGGATTTTAAATCATGACTAATGTCTTCTAGGGTCATGCTATTTATGACACTGATACTTTTCAGCTGAGAAATAATTGAATGATTTCTATTTTTAATGTGGTACATTATCCTTGCTAAAGAATGCATTCTCTTGTAATTATTAAGTAATGCCCTCCTGTCCCGTTCTAATCATCATTCCCTTAAACTTAATAGAAGTTATGCATATGTAATGATTTGGACAAACTTTTTGACTGCAATACTAAACAGGCAGTTATATATAAAATGTTCAGATATGTGAATGCGGCGTCACCTCTGCCTGGACTTAGGCTGCGCTGCAGTGACAAAGTCAGGTCTACATTTCTACGACTGCTCCCATGAAACAGACTGTCCAAGGGCATTTAGTTCAGTCCTCACTGAGGGACTATCATCGTCGCCAATGCCGCTAGTCTGGTTCCTTCGGAAGGACTGGCCTTGGGCGAGCTGTCCAAGGAGAGGACACCAGGAGAGGACCTGCTGAACGCATCCCGGCTGAGCCTACTCCACACAATCTCAAGAAATGGCACGCAGCTTATCCTATGTTCTGGGGGACGGTGGGGGTGGGGGCGGGGAAGGAAGGCTGTAGGACACCTTCTCCAACAGGAAACCAAACTCTTTACTTTAAAGGTGCTCCTTGTAGGTTTCCTAGAGCTTTGGTCACACACTCTCTACTCTTCATCTTCAAAAAATACTTCAGGGTACCACCCATTGGGCAGAAATCCAACTGTGGGGCCAGAGGCTACACTTGGCCACTGGCACCCAGAGTTGTCCCCCACCCTCAGTGAGCCCTGGACCCTACATCTCCGACACCCACGAGGAATCCCCAAACCCTATTCTTTTCGAAAAAGTTTCCACATGCCGTCACAGCTACCTTATTCTTGTCTCTGACATCATTGTTTTTCCCTTTAAAAGGAGGCTGTACTATAGGTTGACATGAAATACTTAGCTCCCTCCCCAGCCCCCGCCACCCCAATTACTACAATTCTGTTGTGCCCCAGCCACCACCTGGTTTTAATTACATTCCGACTATCCCCAAAAGATCAGTGTCACTGCATGTGCTTATGCCCAGTAACCCCCCAGGGCCACCATTCACACAGACCTAGGTTCACCAATGAGTGTGGCTACTAAGCACTGACAGGTGACCAGGGATACTACCGCCTGTCTGAAAGACTGAGACGCTAAATTTTTAACTTTATTTCAATTAATTTAATATTCAAAAACTGATATTCAGTTATTGGACAGCATTTTAAGTATTTTGGGAACACCTGGATACAGGAGACTAGCTTTTTGACAAAAAATTTTATGAAACTTAAATATAGATTAAGTATTTCTGATGAAAATTTAGCTTTTGAATTAAGCTGTGCTATATGTGTAAGACACAGGTTTTAAAAACAGTATAAAAAGCAAAATGTCAAATTAAAAATGTTTATACTGATTGCATATTGAAATGACAGTATTTTGACATATTAGGTTACATAGAACATAAAATATCTTTAACCAATTTTTTTGCTTTTTAAAAAAGATTTTATTTATTTGTGTTTAGAGAGGGGAAGGGAGGACAAGAGGGAGAGAAACATCAGTGTGTGGCTACCTGTCATGCACCCCCTTGTGGGGACCCGGCCCCTGACCCAGGCATGTGCCCTGACTGGGAAGCAAACTGGTGACCCTTTGGTATGCAGGTGGGCGCTCAATCCACTGAGCCACACCAGTCAGGTTTTATTTTTTAAAATATGGGTATTGGCTCATTCAAAAATTACATAGGTGGCTTACTTTGTATCTTATTGGACAGCACTGCCATAGATTATAATGTGAAGGCGACCATTAGTTACACAGTACATGACCTATGCAGACATACAGGTCGAGTCTATCACTGCCACATGGAATGGAAGCTCGTTGTTTATACAAAACTGAAACCAGTAGGTATTTAATGCATTGGAATGAAGGAGTACATGCGACAAAAAGAAGAGAGGGAGAAGAGAAAGAAGAAAGACAGGAAGGAGTTTTGTTTCACAAGGACGCTCAGGTCTCTCAAAGGTGTAATGGGGAGAAGCTCATTAAGAACCCTCTTCACTAAGGAAGGCAAGTGCCGATGATTTCTGATTTATACTCAGATGCCACCTGCGCCTTCTCCGAACTTGGAGATGGGAACACTCACCGCTGTGCTTCAGACAAACGCGGCCTCTTGTCATCGTGGGGGCCCCATCTCAGAGTCCCTGAAAAGCTCCCCTGTGAACTCTTCAGAGGTTCCATTCTGACATGCAAATGAACGTTCAGCCCAGCTCACCGAATGCTCTACACTAAGCAACATCTCCAAGTCTTATTTTGATACTTACTTAGGCTTGTCTATTAGGGCCTTTCCAGGTCTTGACTTGTGTCACTATACACTAGAACTATCTGAGAGGGCCGGGGCTGACAGAATCGATGCTGTTATCTTAATCCGTTATTACCACTCTAATGGAATTGGCCCGCGTCCATTTGCTCGGACTGCTTTCTTGAAAAGACAGAGCCAGATGTAATGTGTTAGCCTGCTTTTCTTAAAACTACGTTGCCAAAAATTAAAAATGTAGATTTATAGGCAGCAGTCAGGATGTTTTTTTAAAAGTGTTTTATTCTTTCTTTTAGATACCAGAGGTCTTAGTAGTAAAGAAAAAATAAAAAATAAAAGGTCAGTGATGTTCTCTCACAGCCTGAATTACTCAGAGTTACATAAGCATTTATGAATAATGAAAGTCTAATTGAGAGGCCTGAGATATGAATAACGGTACTATTTCATGAAGCAGTGAGAGGGAGGATTCTTTTTCGGCAACAGGACTTGTATTTCTCTGTTTCTGCCTTGGGTTATTCCCACCGTTGAGTATAAAAGGAGCAAGGTAACACCAGAGATTATTCTGAAGGAATCAATCTCCTGTTCTTTTTTTCCTCTACCAGCTAAGCCATCCCAGCACAGGAAGAAAATGGTAGAAGTTCCCTATGAGTTAAGAACAAGTGAACCTTGCATCCTGATTAATCCAATACACAGGGTTTTAGGTTTGAGTCCCAGCGAGAAGTCTATGTGAATTTAAATTGTTGGCCTTGCAGAAGCTGATGACCATGTTTCATGTTTCGGGCTGACGCAATGCCCTGCCTGTCTGTCTCTCCTTAGTGAATCCTTGCCGTGTCACTGACAAATTGCTAAGGAGAGTTGATGATTTCCAAATATATGTCATGTGAATGGGATGAGAAGTTCCAAAGGCCTCACAGCAAATTACTGTAAAAGTATAACAGGAACAAAAATAGCGTTTTCCCTCTGTTTTACTCATTGAAGAGTACGCCTTGTCCACTCTGAGTCCTCCTCCTCCCCGGCCAGGACCATAGAGGGGCCTGGCTGGCATCCCGAAGTCCTACCCCCCACCACACATCTTCTCATGGTGGCCCACAGAAAACTGGACAACGCACTCAGGGAACTGAAGCCTCTCCCCAGACCCCTGTAGAGAAATCCTGGACTAAAGTCATGCAGATAAGACAGCATTTTTGCTGAAATGGCATTGCTTCTGTGTATCCAGAAAGTTCCCTACAACTGGGCCACCCGGGAGCTTCCTCCAAACTGACCGATGCTGTTTGAGAGTCTGGCGCTCACCCCTGGAACAGGTGAGGCTGCCCACAGGTTACACAGTCTCTCCCCTTCCCCCTCTCGATGGCCAGTTAGAGTTAGTTCTTTGGGTGTAAAGCCAACAAACGTTTTTGTTGTTGTTGCTGTTGTTCCAAATATACCTGCCTGGTTTCAAATTCCTCTTTTAATTGTGGAAATTCAAACACAACAGTTTAAACTGAAAACCAGTCCTGGATTGCTTCACCGTCATTCTCTTTGGGAAATTATTTCCCATCATAAACGGTTAAGTCTTGAATTATATGTAGAGAAGATTGAACATAACACCTTGGAAATGATTGTTTTTGCTTTAATTCTTCTATTACCTGATAGGTAGAAGATTGGGAAAATTGCATCAGGTCCCTTGGTAACCTTGACAGGTCCCCAGAAAGTATGGTCATTCTACTAAGTAATAACAAAATGGAAGGCAAAATGTCACAAGGCTGAATGAATCCCCAGGTTATGGCATACATGGTAGATCTCAGACACGTTCTATTTTGGGGTTGAGGGCTACTTCTGTTATTCATTCCCTTTCACCTTGTACTGACTTAACTGCCCTGTGTGTTTTGAATATTAAGAGTGTTAGCAACTAAAGAAAATATATATTGCTTCTGTCAGTTTCGAGCATATCGCTGCTGCATATCTGTAGTTTTTTCTTACTTCAGTTCTTTTCTGGGGGATGTACTGTGGGTCTCAGTAGTTTGTTCCACTCTTTGCTGTTCTCGCATATATATAATATTTCAAGCGCAGTTATATCTTTGTAGCCTACCACCTCCTCTCATACAAAATCAGAAACAAGACTGAGCAAATCTAGACTTTGGCTACCCTTTTAGCACAGAAAAAAAAAAAAAGATGGGCCTTTCAAAAATATATGATTAGAGGTAAATATTTAAAACATTATCTTTATTATTTTTGATTATTTTAAAACAAAGATAATAAGCATACAAAGAAATGACAAAGTAAGTATGTATACTTCCCACAAATGAAATAGAGACCTACGTCTATGTTCTAAAGCCCCGATGGGAAAACTTTAGCTACGCCCTATAACCAGCTCAAATATTATTCCAACTTCTCTTAAAGAACAGCTCGCACATGAGGAAAAATGTGAGAAATAGAATGGTGGGCGGCTTTAAAGTCAGAAGAGTTTGTTTCAAATGTTCACATCTGCTGTTAGCTGTGGTCTTGGGCAGGAATCTAAGCTTTCTTGAATTTAAGTTTTTTTTTAAAATTCTTTTTTAATTCATAAAACTGAATCTCGTTACCTTCAAATTCTTTCCTAGCGTTTTCGTAGGGACCGGATGAAAAGCTGGGTTTATACACAGATGCAACAGACAGAGAGCTTGTGTTACATTCGCACCCAGATCCTGGGGCCAGGCAAGTAAGTCTCCGCTACAATACTGCGCACAAAGTTCTGAGACAGAAATAAAGACATGGTGCTCCTTGAAGATTGGAGAGATGCCTGTCTATGTATCAGTGATGACTTTTTACAAAGGTGATGCCTGAACTCACTACCTAAGGACAAGCGGCTTAAAAATGCTCAAGCTCTGCACTGGCCGGTGGCTCAGGTGGCCGGAGCATTGTCCCGTGCACCCGAAAGGTCTTGCGTTCAATCCCTGGTCAGGGCGCATGTGGGAGGCAACCAATCAATGTTTCTCTCTCGCATCACTGTTTCCCTCTCTGTCTCCCTCTCTCTCTAAAATCCATAAACATATCTTCAGGTGAGGATTCAAAAAAAATGTTGATGCTCTTTATGAAGAATGATCCATGTAATAGAATCTGGAGGCCAGTGGGAACCACTTGCGATTTAATACACTTTGGACATAAGGTGGGGTTTTCAACCTCCCTGGGTTTGTGAGAGTGAGGGAAGTCACCAGTTCTGCCCGCCCTGTGTCTCCTTCCAGTTGGGACCATCCCAAAGCTCAGGTTAATGATCTTCCTTCTGGGAACCTACCTGACCCTACAGGAATGCAGTGCCTTATCAAAATATGAAAGAATAGGCTCTGGCAATCCCTTGTAAGTCCCTAAGACCACAGAAGTATGTAGACTACAGAAGCCTGTGGGTGCAACTTCCACTTTTTTCAGAACGTGCAGGGAGGACCAGTAAAGGAGTTGACAAGATGGAAAGTCCTCACTTAACCAATAGGCAATTCTGCCACAAGCTAATTGATACAAAAGTCCCTGCAGCATCACATCAATGCTATAATGAAACAACGGCGAACACAGCGGCATTACTGGAGGACCTGCAGTACCTTTCATCACCTTAACCATAGAGGTTACGCAACTCATCTAGTGTTCTAAGCATCTGTTGAAAGCAAAAACAAAACAAAACAAACAAGCAAACGAAAACCCTTCAGATTAATAATCCACTGAAATATATTACATATGCCAGAAATGGGCTAGGAAAAAAAAATCCCCAAAATGTGGGTAATTATGCATTTTCGTAATATGCTCAGGCACAGACTTTTTAATACAAAACAACTGCCCCTGGAGGCAGAACAGCCTTGCTGAGCTGCTCACGTCCACTGATGAGAAGGTAACAGACATAATTCAGACAAGGATCTTCCAACTGAAAGCAACCGCAGTGCCCACCGATTTTAACGCGATACAAAGGACACAAGTTCCAGAAGCTGCCGAGAAGGAAAACAAAGCAAAACGAGAACGCACAACACGAATTCCTAATGTTGTTAAGACAGTAAAAACAGCTAAGGAAAAGTAAAATCAAAGTGACCTTTGGGTGAAAACCCAGGGAATCAAAATTTCCAGCTTCTGTGTTCACATTTTAATGTTCGAGAGGCAAGAATGATGCAAGCAGACTGTCTTGACTGTCACGGTTTATTGTCAGCAGTATCCGTGCCAGACATATGTCGCCCTTGCAGAGCAAGGGCCCAGGTAAACAGAGGTGCTGGCTCATTTGCAGAGTGTAGAAAAGGCAGAATGTTAACAAAGGCTGGACTGCTTTGACTTGTTATTAGTGACAATGTTTTTAGAATGTGTAGGGAGGTAATCTAATTTTTTTGTTCTTCCCAAAGAAAACTGTGTGAAAAAGTCATTAATTTGCTAAAGGTATTAAGATAAAGGTCTATTCATTCTAATAAGTATGACCTAAGCAGGTTGCTAATAGAGCCATAACTAGATTAAAACCTTCCAATGGTCCTGGAAATAATGTGGTCTGTTTGTTTTTTTCCTTGTCTCTTATTGAATGAAATAAGGGGAAGGAGGTAAGTAGGCAGAAAGCAGGGAACTTCCCCTAATTACAGAAGAGCAGATATTGAAGGATGATGCAGAGTATCATCTGGTATGGAGGGAATGTAATTACAGGGTTAGAGGCGTATTTTTCACAAGTGGGGTTGTTTGTGCCCTAAACCCTGTCTAGTCAATGGACCGGGGCAGTGCCCTTCCTGTGGCCCGTAGATGGGCATTTTCCCAGGCAAACAGAGGCTACCCAATTCCAGCCTTTGTCTCAAAGGCTACAGTGCTGCAACTGAAACCCAGCCCGTATCCCTTAGGGGCTAGACACAAGCCGTAAGGACCCATAGCATGTGCTCTTACCGAAAGGTATCTGGTAGCCATCGAATGGAAGCCTCATCTATGCCAAAGAACGTCCAGAGATAAAGGGCAGGTTTTGCCCAATCAAACACCGTTTTCCTGATATAGTTGTTCTACAGTTGGAAAAGTGCTGACGCCACGGGACCATTTCCCAATTGCTCTGCATGTACATTCTATAATATCGATATTAAATTTTTTAACTTATAAATGATAATAATGTTTGCTGTTGTTACCGCTTCTCTACCATTGTCTGGGCCACAGTTAGTTACATCGGTGAAAAGACAGCTTGCATCATTTCCTTGGAAACTGGAAAAATGTTTGTAAATATTGACTTAATTAAGTCATCCAACATAGAAGCAGTGAGCATCTGAAGTATAAAATGGGTAGAATAATACATGCCGTAAGTATAATTTCATATATTATTGTTTGTTCAAGAAAACATTCAGAGAGTCAAATGTGTGCAGTACCAAGTTAATGAATTGCTTTTAGACTGTGAAGAATTTTGTTTTAAGATGAATACTGCCTTTTTAAAATTTTTATTGTATTGTTTCCATTACCATTTAATCCCCTTATACCCCCTCCCCCTAGTAATCACCACACTGTCGCCCACATCCATGCATCCTTTTTCCCTTTTCGCTCAATCCCTCCACCCCCCTAACCCCTGCCCCCACCCTTAGCTGTCATCATGCTCTCTCTGAGTCTGCCTCTATTTGGCTTGTTAGTTCCGATGTGAAGTTTCCCCCTCGCCATTCGACCTAAGCTTTATAAGGCACGTACGGAATGGTATGGTTTTCAAAACTGCGTGTAAAGTAAAATCACAAAGCACATGTTACAAAGACATATTACAAATGTGTGAACTGATTATTCACAAGTCTCCCCTTCTTTTAGACAATCAACTGTTCACATTGTGTTATAGGAAGTGTTAGGAAGTGACTATCCCAGAGCTGTCTCACAGAGGGTAGCAGTGGTCAACGTGCAGCACTGGTACTAAGTCAGCTCACCGTTTTTGTCACAGACAAACGTGATGATATTTGCCACAAACCTAGCAAAACAGCAACTTCCTTAAAATAATGAACTAAAAAGGCCTTCATCTCAAATGCCCCCAAATCTAGAAACCCTTTTTCTAGTTAATTCTAGTTCACTCTGCTAAAGCCCAAATCTTTTTTTTTTTTAATCACACTATCATCAAAGACCGGTGGGACGCAACTATACTTGGAAGCATATTAGACAAACCCCATTAAACCCCTCAGTGTACCGAGTGTTTGGCTGAGTTTTAGCACAGCATCTCCCAGGGTGAAGTGTGTTCTACTGGCCTCCAGATGGCCGTGAGGATGAGGGTCTCCAATAACCCAGAGGGGCTCGCAGAGCACAATGTCTGCCTGGCCCATCTGTGGAAATGTGTGGTGTGTACACGGGTGCAAAGAACACTTGGGGAACACTGTTCCATGGGAAATGCTACACAACCCAGCAAAGCTTTCTATGGGGAACATACAAGAAGGTATTAAAATTCCAACACCATAAAATCTGATGCCGCAGCAGAAAAATAATAAGATATTTGCAAATTAAAAAGGCATGTTTAAACAAATTATGAGTCATTTCCTGGTGCATATACTTTTAACATTCTGTCATAACAAATGCCAATCATACAAATGTATCATGTATTGTATATTTAATTTTTTAAAAGTTTCCAGTGAAGCCAACATTTTGATTTATATTTGAGAATTGAAGTAAAAATAATAAATTGAAACCTACATTAGCATCAGATGGCAACTTGCATTCAATTGCAAAGGTGAATAAAAAGGCTTACTGATAGCTTTAAAGAAAATCATTTAAATATATATTTTTAAAAATAGAATTTATAGGACTGAGAAGAAAAAATAAACATTTTGTATATTCACCCTAATGTCTCGAATAATTCTTCTTGACTTTTCTGAAGATCATAAAATTAATCAATATTACCGTGGATTCTATAAAGTCTAATTCAAATGACATAAAGATAATAAGACCAAAATAACACTTTAAAATCACTGATATACACTTTTTTTTTGCATTGAAAGGTATTTGTGGTGAAAAGATGTGAGCAATGTTTAAGTTAATGTTCAGTAGTAGTCTAATCATGTGAAAGTCATTAACATATTTTTATCTTCCCGTTTTTGTAATATTATTTTTTTCTTAGATGATGACAGGGAAAACAGTGGCAAGTACACCAAGTCTAGCCACTCCTTTTTGGGGAGGCACTATTTTAGCACGGACGAAGGCATTTCATTCAGATTTTATTTTTAGATATTCAGGGTAACTGATGTAAAAATCTGTTAAATGCACCAGATTTTGTAGATCTCATTGAATCTCCACCACAGCTCTGTTAAATTGTGTAATTGAGTCCATGTTAAAATATAAGGAGGGGACTCAGACTTCCAAGGTAACTTTGGTATAACTATTAATAGAATTCTCTCACTGTCAAAAGTTCCCAGTTTAGGTGATAAATTATATAGTGCCCATAAACATCAGGAAACTGAGGTGCAGAAAGTTTAAATAATGGACGCACACCATACACATCCTTGGCGGATTCCGTATGAGAACGTAGTTATGTGGGAATAAAAGTCATTCTCGTCCCACGGCTGGCCCCGCATGGCAGCCGGAGAAAACAGCAGGTGTTTGCAGGAGGGTAATTCGAAGGTGAAGAAGGACGGCCTCTCCAGACAGGGGTGTCCACTATCCAGAAATGCTACATTAGAAAGTCAGCCTTCTGGATTTTCCTACTTCCAAGGATCTCATCGTTAAGAGGCCAATGCTCCTGGACAGGTAACACTTCGGCCAATGAACCCGTAATAAAGCAACGATGAGTCATCGGTGTGTGGGAAGGGGCAGATTAAGAGACATACTGATTCGAGGGCAGAGGCGGGAGAAGGGAAAGAAGAAAAAGAATGAAATGACATTAGCCAACATGGGCAGAAGTTCCCCAGCTGGGAAGGTGAGTCTATTTCAGCATTTCAGCCTTGATGTCACCATCTAAGGAAAATCCTGCTTGCCCTGGCGGATGCTGGCTGCCGGAAGTGGGCCAGAAGGGGCAGGAGAGCGGATCAGGGGCGGAAGGGAGAAGGGCACCGGCTGCAGGCCTCCCCGGCTCAAAGGGGAAGGACCGGTGGCCCCACGGAGCATTGTCATAGCTTCCCTGATTCCTGGTGCACCCGCTCTGGCTTGGGGTTCAATGAGCGGTGACAGGTCCTTTTACTCCTTAAAGCAGAAAAGGGAGAAAGAAGAGAAACAAGAAGCCGTTGACAAATGTAACTAAGGGGTGTAATAACGGAGAGAAACGCTTGTTTCCCAGCAGTAGCAGGGGCAGACCCCCTGAAGAGCCAAGGAAGTGGGGTTATTTGCAGAGTCACCTAAGAGCTTGCGAAGGGCAGTACCCCAGTGTAGCTATGGACTGGACGTGGGGCTTGAAGAAGTGGCCGGCATTATACACAGAAAACGATAAAAGGACCAAAGCAATGATCAACCAAGCCGAGGCATCAAAGCAGGGTGGCAATTGTTAACTTCCGTGGTATCTTCTAAGGGAAGGTAAAGAGTGTAGTCCTTTTTAAGATGCAAGGGTGGATGGGAAAAGACCTGCTCCGGCCGCCTTCCAGATGTCTGGTCCTCCCTGTTTCCCGCAGAAGCGGTCACCGATTATGTGGCCCACAGATGCAATCTGTTCTTCCCGCTGGAGGAAATAAAGGCGAAATCCCTTCGGAAATCACTGCCGGCAATAACGCTCTGCCCTTTGCTTTGAATAGAGAAGACTGTCCCTAAACTGGGAGGAATTATCCAGAAAGAAAATCTGAAAAGAAAGAGTCTCGAAGGGACGGCAAGCATGGAAGGATCTACCACAAACCGAAAGGGCGAGGGGGTGAAAAGGAAAGAAAATTACCCAAGATGCCCATCACTCAAGAAACTCTGAGGTCGCACGGCAGGGTTGCTCTGGCTGTGTAAGCATAAATCAAACTTGCCTTAAACCTTCTCCCTCTCTGTAGGTTCTCTGTTTGGGCAAATTTGCACGCAGCCCTGGTATCGCTTCAGCTGGCTTAGTCGTGCTTGGGAAAGCGTCAGATTTGAGGAGAAGACGTGGATCGTGTCCCCAAATCCCTGGTCCCTAGAAGCTAGGCCGCTTTCGAATCTAAAGTGCAGACTCTCAGTTGGTGTCTTTTGGGGTTCCTATAGTTATTATTTTAATCTGTAAAATGGGGGCAAAGGTAACTGTTTTTAGTCAGGTGTTCTTTAGTAACCAGGAAGGCAAGTGTACTCAAATCAGCTCAGGCAAGAGGAGACCATTAGAATCAGAAAGGTAAATCTCGCAGACTCTAGAAGTGCAGCCAGGGTTATGGCAGGATGACGGCGGGGACCTGAAGGAGGACAGCGGTGACCAGGGCTTTCCCCACCTTCCATGTGGATCATGTCATCTCTGCTCTTACTTCTCTCCTGTTCTCCTGTTTACACATGGCCCACCCTGGTTTCCCCGGGAGCCATGTCAGTTCCCAAATCCATGTCGCATAAGAAAGAAAACAGAGATCCTGACGGCATCAGTTGAGGTGTCCTGGGCTCTCTCTCATATCATCCGGGGTTCGTGGGGGAAGAAGAGGACCCGGTGGGGAAGCGCAGTCCCTTTGGACCAGCAGAAAGAGGACAATTTATAAAACAAAAAGGCATGGGGAGTAGAATGTTGAAAGTTTGGCAGGAGGAGTGATGGGCTTCTCTACCCTAACATTTTATCTAAGAACCGTGTTGGGAAGATCAAGTGACGTCTGGAACCCACATGCAAGTGTTTTCTAATCTGTAAAACACTATGTAAATGTAAGGTGGTGACCTTATACAAAACTCTCAAAGGTTTACTATCTGTGCTGCCTCCGGCAAGAGGAACCCATCAATGGCTATTGACTCAGAAAGACACAGACTGGGAAACTTCCGGTGGATTAAGACCCTGGCAATAAATCCAGCATACAAATCACAGGAATCCAGTACTGTTCTAAAACGGATACACAAACACCACTGAAAGCACTAGGTTCCAAAAGGCACGACGGAATTACAGAAATGGAATTGCCATTTAAATATCGCATTTCTCCCCAATTTGTCACGGAACGGCCCCTGACATAAAGGCAGTAGCAGACAGATTTGCATTGTGGGGATGCCAGAATCAAATTGTAAAAATGTGTCAATCTTGTCCTCCGAATGAATATTTGAATTTATACTCCGCTTCTCTGTGGATTCATAAGCTCTATCTCTTCAAAATGTATTTGAGGAATATAATTTAAATAAATGATAATGATAAACATAGAAGCCGATGTTTATTAACATAATGCTCAATGAATTTGTTCTTTTCTGTATTTGTATCATTAGCAAGTTACATCCTTGTATCCTTCTGTGTTTGTGAGTGATCTTCTTGCTTTCAGATGCTCATATGGTGCATCAATCAAGTGATTCTTGCCAATAGAGAAGCAGGAAAATATATCTCCAGCATTCCCGGCATCCCTTGCATACATTATTTTTTTTCTCCCTTTGGAATTATCTGCCACCTTCATTTACTTTTAAGAAAAGTAGTATCAGGTTGTGCTAAAAAAGAAATCTATCCGCAATCGATATGGGTTGTTACCCATTTATACCTTAGTATGAATTTCAGCCAAGATGGCTCCTCTCCCAAGGGTATTCACCTACGAACTTTCTGATGGCATAAAAAGCTTTCTTGTTTATTAAAATAACCAGATCTGAATTTCTTTATGTTTTTCTTCTTACGGAGGAAATAACCCTCCTTCCATTTCTACCTTGAGCCACATTTAGGTTATCAGTGACTGTCATGTGTGTACCTTCATGGGTAGGGCAGCATGAGGGGTGGGTGGACACACAGCCAGCGGGGTGACAGCCCCAAACAATTAGGTAGAGAGTACGGGATGAGGTGGGGGAGGGCGTTATCTGCAGTTACGCGCGGTGCACTGCTGATAAAGCAAAGGGGCCTTTCAGGATAGGAAAGTAAGTGCCGAGGGCTTCGCGTAACAAACGTTGATGCAACAGGTCATGGGCAAGGGCACATCTGTCACGACAGCACACACAGGACTTGCTTCCAAAGAACTCCTACCTCCTGACCTCGCCCACGTGCCTGACAATGCACCGTGGCGACAATCGGAGGCAGGGACCGCTGCTCAAACGGCTAAGAAACCATAACATTTGTTTCATAATTTTCTACATTTGAAACAACTTTCTTTTTGGAAATGCATGGTATCTAGATACCTATAGGTACATAAATAGAGATACATATTCTATAAACTACAGAGAAAGCTTTATAAACACGTTCCTTCAATCCCAGCATCCAGGTTAAAATAAAGATTTTAGAAATTTATGTTAGCTACTTCGCTGTACATTATATGACTAGTTAAATAGATAAGAAGCTCTAAATAATTTAAGGTGGCGTCTTGTACTATTTTAATACAAAACCTATTTTAATGCAACTTAAATTGAATGAGCGCAATAATAAAAAAAAGGTTTCTTCATAAAAATAGTAATTGCAAAAAAACCAAAGACAAAATAAATCTGTACATAAAGTTACAGCTTTTACGGCTTCCTACTCTGAAAACTGAAGGAGGCCACAGCACCCATCTTTCTAACTCCCACAGGTATTTTTGCACTCCTGTATCTGTAAACTGTGCACTCTGTCCTACGATTGTAATTCCTAAGTTGATTAGTCACAGTTTTATATTTAAATGGAGTCACTGATCAGCACCAGCCATTTGACCATGCTCTTTCTTCTTTTTTTCCCCCTTCATCTTGTTGTTGGTGAGATTGTATTATTGGTATTTTCAAAGAGGCTGTATGCTCAACATAACCTGACTTGCCAGAATTCACTGGGTATAAAATTCATCAGTCACATTTCCCTACAAAACTTTCTTTAAAAAACTTAATTTTGAGTCTGCTTCTTCTCATGACAGTTGGTACAGGTCTCTCAGCACTGTGAGAGTCCTTTTAGAAAATACTGCATCCTCTTGGTATCTAGGACTATAGGTGTTCTTTCTTTTTTTCTCTCCTATATTTTGTCCTAGATTTCCTAGAATTAGGCTGCCGGAATCATAGTTCTTATTTGGGTATGGGCCACTCCCTGTTTCATGTTTTTGTCTCTACATTATTTTTCTGTTGTGTTCAGTGGCTTTTATAAAAGAGGAATGAATTACAATTTTCAATGGTTTAACATGTTTAAGCAAAACTTTTGATAGTTTATAGTAACTCACCAACTCTCTCGTGCCCATAATCTGATGAATATCAGAGTGCATAAAAAGAGCAGCTGATTAGTACTCCTTTTAAGTCAAAACTGTATATATTTGTAAACTTATATCCCTCTACCTTTGTCTGTGTGTCTGTTTCACCAAGCCTTTTCACTGATGAAGGTCCCTTTATACTTTGGTGAGCCCTCTGTATAGGTCAATCTGAACACATTATTCTATCTTTATCTCACCTATTTTCTTCTCCCCTTTGGTCCTTCTGAATCTCTCTGCTAAATCTCTCTTTTACGATTACAGTTTCCCTTTCTTCCCCTCTTCCTTCGTTTTTCTCCCTGAGTTTTCTTCTGTTTCCTTTTTTCAGCGTTGTTTATGTTTTTATCTTCCCTCCTTTCTTCTGCCCCCTCCTCTGTCTCTTCCTCCCTTTCTTTTTATTTATTTATTTATTTATTTATTTAATATTTTTCCTGAATTGGCTGTGACTTGAATTTAGCATTCCCTGCTTTACTGAATGAAAATTGTGGTCTTTGTTGGTTAATTCTTATTTATCCAGGAACACAGTGTCTCTTCCCTTTTAAGTTGCCATCACTGACATTTGTATCGGTGTTCCTTTAAAGCAAAAGAGTTCTAGGCTTCTGTCCTTAATCATCTTCTTTTACTCTCTCGGTGCTGCAGTCTACTTTGAAATTAGCATTTACTAATTAATACCATGACTTCAAGGTCAAAACCTCAAATTTCAGTTGCAAATGCATAGCTATTTTTTACACAGCTTTAATACCAAAGTTAAATTCTTTGTACTGGGGGAGAAATTGTAAAGGGTCATAATTTTTCATGCTGCATTTTCCATGGACACTAAGGTGTACGTTAATAAAGAGAATAAAAACAGTGAGTACAAAGTATTTTTTGCATGTACTGTACGCATATTTGAAATCAACTCTTTTAAAGTTCTAAGTGATTTTCTGATTAATAAGGAATTTCCTTAACTCAGAATTTTTATGTCATTTTGAATTCATTATCACATGCAACTCCAAAAACTTCTCTTTAAGTTATCATTTCTTACTTCCAGCCCAAATTTTTACTCCCCTGTGGTGGCTGCAAAAAAATTGGATTATAGTACATAGGGGTCTGTTAATTTAAGTGGGGAGAAGGATTCGGGATACCTGCTAATGGCTGCTGTGTAATAAGACAAATTTTAGGATTACGGCTGTAAATATAGCATTTCTTATTGAACACCCTTGCTGACACGGGAAAGGAAAGTCACCTTACCCCCTCGCTTGTTGATCTTGGCGTAGCCCGGAGAATAGCTCGCAGACATGGAGGATGAGCTGCTGAAAGCTCCGTGGGGGAGTCCAGACACAAGGGGTTCATCGCATTTTTC
>PVJD01006827.1:0-92630 GCA_004026545.1 Mormoops blainvillei
TCCGGCGCAGAGCAAGGCTAAGAAAACTCCGTGACTGCCATGCAGCAGCCTGTGTGTAGAGGCTGCGTGGGGCGCAGGAAGGTCTGGGCCAAGAGTTACGTCGAGTGCCAAGGAGGAGGGGGGTGAACGGCTCCCTGAAGTAGGCCTGGTGCAGAAAGCTCTGGATTCAAGGCACTGTGTAAGCTTAAGAGAGCAGCGGTCACGAGATCTGACAGTCAGCCATTCATCAAAGATTGGTGGAATCCAGTTAATTGTTAAAGAGCATTCTGGGAAAATTTTGAAAAAGGACAGCCTGACTCGTTTCCCCTGCACCCTAAACACCCTCCAGCTAATGTGCCAAGGCTCGAGAGCATTGGCATAAACCGCGTGAGAATCTGAGTAGCTATGTGCTCACTTGTGCCGTGGGCTGGTCACCTTCTTGCAGCCCGATCCCTCTGGCGGAGGAACATGGAAGAGGGGCTCTGGTCAAGGGCCTCGAACTTACGAGTGGCTCGAGGCTTGAACTGCTCCCGGCTGTAGGCCCCGTTGGCCTGGCACAGGTTGGCAGGCCGGAGGTGGGACCGGGCCACCAGGATGGGGGGCAGGCAGATGTCCGGAGCTGGCTGCTTGGAAGGCAGGACCCTCTGGCTGCAAGTTGGGCTGCAGTGTAGGGGCAGAGTGTCTCCTCCTGGGAAAGAAAGGTCGGGGTGCGGGAATCCATTGGCTTTATTTCCCATTTATAAAAATGGTATCTTCCTGTTACAACCAGGCTAATGGTACGGAAGAGTCTTCCCTTCCAATAATCACTCTACAGTGAGCGATGGTAACAATTTGGTGGTCTCGGTCCATTCTCTTTCATGCACATATAAACACGGCCAAAGATACACGTGCGTATGTAAGATTTGCTTTTCAAACAGTGGACCATACGGTGTTATATCCAATAACAGACTCTTGACTTGACAATTCATTATCAGTGTCTTTCCAGATCACTCCATTTATAGATAACTTATTTTTTACAGCTGTATACCAGTCCTTACAATAGCTACATTATATGTTCAACTAGTCTGTTAGTTTCAGAAATTCAGGCTCTTTTTGTTTTTTTTTTTTTACTACTTCACATAATGCGACAGTAAACATCCCTGCACATCAAGACTTCATACTGATGCTTTTATTTCTATAGGTGGACTCCTAAAACCTGCTTGGTCCACAGGTAAGGCGAGATGGTTTGGGTGGTCATAGGTTCCCTCCTGTTGTCCATCCCCACGGTCTCAGCCAGAATTGGGGCTCTTCCGCTAGGCCAGCCAAGTGTGTCACCTCCTATCCAGTTGACTGGCCCCTCCTCTCAGTCGCCCTAAAGCCCAGCTCTGAGCAGGCCCTGCCCGCTGCTTGGCGCTGGGCCCAGTCTACCTGTTCACCTTCCCAGCCTTCTGCTATCATCCTCCCAGCAAACACCTAATGAGTGTCTACTCAGCGTCAGGCCCAGCGCCCTGGGGGCGAGTGCTAAGGAACGGTGGTGCCTTGCCTCGGTGGCACCTGCATCCGGGGCTGTGGAAAATGATAAAATACCCGTATATAGAATGTGAGGTGGTGGAGCACGGAGTTTGTCACAGCAGGGTTTGCCATTTAAATCGGGTCGCCAAGGAAGTCCTTGTGAAGAGGGTAACATCTGAGAAGAAACCCAATAGTGGTGAGGGGGCTGGCATTGCAGATACTTCAGGGACGAGCATTTGAGGCCGAGGCAACAGCTAGAGCAAAGGCCCCGAGGTGGGAATGTGCCTGGACTGTTGGGAGAACAGCCAGGAGGCCAGGGTGCGGGGAAAGAAGCAAGCAAGGGGGTGTAGTGGGAGCGGATGTCAGACGCCATGGAAGACGAGAAGTACAGGGCCTCGTAGGCCTCTGGAAAGACGGGCTCTTACTTTGTGCGAGGTTGCGAGCCATTGGAGGGCTTTGAGCGGAGAAGTGACGGAACCCTCTCGGCCGCTGTTGAAAATACAGTGCTGGGGGCCAAGGGCAGAGGTGGTCAGAGTCAGGATATGGTTTGAAGGTCAAGCAACAGGGTAGCTGATGGGTCAGGTGCGGGGTCTGGGAGATGAGGAGTCATGACCAAGGTGTCGGCCCTGAGGAGCTGGAAGGAGGCTGGAGCTGCTAGTGTTTCCCGTTGACCTTCCCCGTCTCACGTCCTCTATCGGGAGCCACGGCTTTGTGCACCTCTCGTTTCTGAAGAGATGCTGGGCTTCCTAGAATGCCCCTCCTGCTCCTTCCACTCCCTGTTTCTGCCTGTCCAGTGCCAATGCTCCCTCTTCCTGTGGCCCATTCTCAGCAAATAATTGTGGCCTGAGTTCTAGGAGTTCAGGTGAAGGAGAGAAATTTGTGGCTTGCAACAGAATGTGAATTAAAGCCCAAAACAACAGTAGGATTTGGTTAAGAGGAGAGAAGAGGAGATTCTAGAAGAAAGCAGACTCCATACCAATGCTTGGAGGCAATTAAAAAAAAAACAAAAAAACTTCTGCCCTGGCTGGTGTGGCTCAGTGGATTGAGTGCCAGCATGTGAACCAAAGGCTCACCATTTCGATTCCCAGTCAGGGCACATGCCTGGGTTGTGAGTTGGGTCCCCAGTGGGGGGCTCATGATAGGCGAACACGCTGAGGTTTCTCTCCCTCTCTCCTCCCCTTCCCCCTCTCTAAAAATAAAATAAAATCTTTTAAAAATAAAATAAAATAAAATTTCTATAGGGAAAAACACTTCCAGGTGTTTTGTGTTGGCCTACCCACCAATGCAATTTGTACTTCGATAAATATCGAGCACCCAGGTGCTGGGACTATCACAGTAAACAAGACAGACGTACCCTTTGGTCTTTTGGTATTTACTTCTCATGGAATTTCTAGGAGAGCCTCTCTGGGATCGTGCTACAGGGGACACCAGTTTATTAGTATGTTGCTGAGTGTGGAGACTGAGCTGTGATTCAGATATGTTACGGCACCAGGCTCTGGCAGCCTGAGCTGTCCTTGTCCCCATTAAGGAAGGACATCTGACCCCTGACCTGGCCTGAGGGAGCCTCCCTCCGCCAGCCAGAGCTGAGGAGGCACTACCACATGAGCCTCTCTGACTGCCCCTCCCCTGAGCTTCAGTGGCTGATCGGACACCCTCCTGACAGGAGCGCTCTTCCTTCAGAGAAGGCAACAGCTTTCGATGGGGTCAAGTAAAACTGGGCAGGCTTGCTCCGGCATTCTCTCTCTCAAAGGCAACGCTACCCTGGTCTCTGTTCTGATCCATTACATGTGGAGTCAGTTAAACCTCAGAAAGGGTGGTTGCTTTCAAGAGCGTCATGCCCATGTACTTCCACTTTTTTGTTTTCCTTAAAAATAAATAACACAATGTGTGGTCAGAGGTGAGCTGTGCAAAAGCGTGTTGCACGGGCTCCCTAAGTTGGAATTCTGCCAATTTTCTCGTTTCTGCTGGCTCAGCTATGAATGAATAAAAGGACAGGACACACACAGTCCTCTCCTCAGGAGAGCTCATTCGGTACGTGTGGAACAGGAAGGGGTAGATTGCAGACGTGACAGTTTTGAGACGATTTTGGCTGGGTGGGAAGTTTTGACTGCTCTGTGATCTCCTGGGAAGGTTGGCTAAGCAGGAGGCTTGTGGCTGCGCCAGGACCCATGTCAGGGGGAAATAACAAAGGCCCCGCAAGGTCAGTCCCCCTGGGGCCGGATCAAAAATACTATCGTATACTATTCTGATCTTTTAAAATGATGTCCTCTACTCCTTAACATGGAAGAGCACTGAAAACGTGGCCCAGAACCCCTTTGCCCAGGAAGTCTCTGTGGACCGACTCTTACTTTCCATGGTGTCCATGATGTGGCGCTGTTGGAATTCGGTCAGCTTGGACTCCTTCATCATCGCTGCAAAATAAAGCGCTTCCGTGAGGCCTCCTGGGCTGCAGGCAGAAGCCTTCATCTCGCCCCACCGAAATTTCAAATTGTGTCACCTCCTACCCCCATTCTGTGTCCCAGTACTCCCTTTCTTCCTCTCCTGCTCCATTTTTTTTCCTATAGCACTCATCACCATCTAAGTTCTGTGGGTTTTACTCATTTTTATTATTTGTTACCCTCCTACTAAAACATTAGCTTCATGAGAGAAAAACATCTTTGCTGTTTTTGTCTTTTTTTATGCTGTATCCTCAGCACTTAGCACATCTAAAGCACATAGCGGGCTTTAAAATTTTTTTTTCATTGAGCGAATGAATGAATGAATGAATGAATAAGTATCCATTAAGCATGTGTCAGACACTGGAGCTTCAACAGGGAGCCAAAATAGAAACAGTCCTGCCCTGATGGAATTCACAGGCTGGGAGGGTAGGTAAATACCGATCCAACGGGACACACTAGACAGCTGACTACAGGTTATGCTCAGTCAAATGAAGAACAAGATAATATTTGGTAGTATGAAAGCAAGTAACAGTTGTTCCCACCGTGGTGGTGGGTGGGGAGGACACAAGGCTTCCTGGGAGGGAACTGAAAGTGTGATCTAAGGGATGCGCAGGAGTTATCTACTCTAAAGTTTTAGTTCTTTGACTTTTGGTCTCTTGCAAGTTGTAGGATCCGAACCTTCCTGAACCCAAGGCTTCTCATCTGTAAAATGAAAATAGCAATTGCTAAGCCACAGGTCACGTGGCGGGACCTGAGTTTCAGAAGGTAGCTGTTACCACCGCGATTCCCCCGTCCTTTAAGTGCACTGACCTCTGAGGAGCTCGCAGGTCTCAGGGGTGTAAGTGGCCTGCTTGGGGCGGCGCCGGGACCCCATTCCTTTGGTCGCTGCCTCCGCCCTCTCCGGCGAAGCCATGGGAGGGCCCTGAGGGGGAAGAAAACGCGATGACACATCCCGTTTCTCAGGTCCAATCTCTACTCCCACACCAGGCCCCTAACACCACCAAGGTCTGGGAGCGACGCCGCTCGTCACTATTGCGACACTGCCGATTCTTCCACTCGGAACAGATAGGCAGATACGCTCACGAATGGAGAACTCATCTTGACCCGATGCCTGTGGCAGGGAAGGTCCTAAGAAGCAGACCTTAAGATAGCTGTGGTCACGACAGTGCCCGTTGAGTGTTACGCCCAAATTGAAACCTCACCCTAAAGTAAGACTCCGGCTGGGTGGGCCCCCTGGGCACCCCCGCCACCACAGAGAGCGGCGGCTGGTCTCCGTAGCCGTAACTAAGATCCTGGCGCTGGAACTAGACGCTCTGGTTACCATGGTAACGAGCGCTTGCTTCTTGGCGCATGCGCCCACTTACCGCGCTGGCCTGCTTCCTGGAAGTAATTGCCTCTGGGTCACGGCGCAGGCGCAGAGTACGCGAGGCGCTGCGCGAGGCGGCGGCTGTTCGTGGGTCTCCGCGCGGGTTTGGGGCGCGGAGCCAGGTGGCAGCGACGCGGGCGTCATGTCAGACAACGAAGACAAGTGAGTGCGGACGAAGTGGCCTTTGCGGATCCCCGGAAGAGGCGGGTGAAGCGGGAGCCTGGGTCGAAGGAGGCTGAGGACCCAGGCGTCCAAGGGACTGGGGCTGCTGAGGGGGCCCTTAGAGCTGGAGCGGGGAAGAGCGGGGGGCCAAAAGCATAGCCAGGGGGTGGGCATAGAAGGGCTTCGGGCTGGAGGGTACAGAGAGGATCAGCGGGAAAGGTGCCTTCCAGCAAGTGTCCACTGAGCCGGGCTCTGGGTCTTGTTTCGGGAATATTGAGGTGTGTTAGGCATTGTCCCACGTGCTCCCTTTCCAGAAGAGGGACAGGCCCATAAACAGGTTAAGACGGCCTCGTGTGAGACTAGGCAGTAGAAGCATGTAGGACAGCAGGTCGTCGCGTAACGTCATTTTGTTCCGACGCTGATGAGATGTTGTAGGAACTTAACTCCGGTTTATGTCAATTAGCCTGTGGTAGAATGGGTTGCATCGCGCGCTGTTTTGCCTAAAGTCGCAGAACCTATCTACGATGTTGGGTGAGGATTGCCTGTACAGAAGCACTGCTGAAGAGGGTCTAGTGAGACTTTGAGGTGAGAAGGGTCTGGAAGGGGTGCGGTCCTCCGGGCGAGAGAAGCTGGTGGCTTGTGCTAGAGGGATAGTCGCAGAGGTGGTCAGCAGTGGTTTTGGATTCTGGGTTTATTTGGAAGCTAGGGCCAAACTGATTTTCTGGTGTATGGGGTCCCAGGAGAGGTCTGTTCGGAAGATAAAAGTAGGGGCATGGTCAGCATATCAGCCAAAACTAAGGAGCAGGCGAGATCATCACAGCAGTGTCGGTCGGGAAGAGGAGGTGGCTGAGGGCTAGAGGGTCCCAACAGGAGTGCTCGGCAAAGGGGGCGGAGAAGGGGCAGCCGGTGAGGCGCGGAAACTTCAAGAGAGCGAGGCGCCCTTACAGTCAAGTGAGGAGAGTGTATCGAGGGAGAGGGGGTGGTGTAGTTCACCAGCGGATAGGTCAAGCTAAATGAGAACAAGAACAGTCCACTGGATTTATTTACTTACTTTTTAAAGATTTTATTTATTTACTTTTCGAGAGAGGGGGAGGGAGGGAGACAGAGTGGGAGAGAAACACCGAACCGCGGCTGCCTCCCACACCCCCCGAACCGTGGACCTGACCCACAACCCACAAAGGGCAACCCCTTGGTTTGCAGGCCAGTGCTCAGTCCACTGAGCCACTCCCAACGGGGCAGATTTAATTATTTTTAAATTAAATTCATTGCGGTGACTTTGGTTAATAGGATCCTATGATTCAGGTGTACATTTTTGTGTGATACAAGACCTGTATATTGCACTGTGTGCCCACTACCCAAAGTCAAACCATCTTCCGTCACCATATATTAGGTCCCCTCCCCCGCCCCCCATGGAAAACATTAACAAACTCAAAAGGGAGGAGTGCTTTTGATGAAGCAAAATCATGACAGAATGGGAAGAGAAGGTCGGGAGCTGTGACATTGAACGACTCTTCCATGAATTTTGCTCCCTAGGGGAGCATGGAAATGGGGGCTCTGTGGAATGGAGAAGTTTTGTTTTTTAAGATCAGGAAGTAGTACACATTTATATGCTGATGGAAGTATCTGCTAGAGAGAGAAAAGAAACGATGATGATGAATGAGTCTTAGCGAACTTCGGGGCTGATGGGGATAGGGTTCAAGGAGTAAAATGAAACACAAATTTGATTCACTCATTCAGTAGGTATTTATTGAGCACCTCCTAAATATCGGATGGGACGCCCCCTTATCCTCTTTGATTCTAGTAAGTGATGCTCTGACTAACTGGCCCCTTCTTGTGCAGTTTTGATGGTGACGACTTCGATGACGTGGAAGAGGACGAAGGACTAGATGACTTGGAGAATGCCGAAGAGGTCAGTATGTAGCCTTGGGCTCCCTACTCTGCAGTCCAGGCTGCCAGGTAACCTGGACAATGATAATTCCCTGAGTGCACCTGCCACCTGTTTGTGGCAGAGCCTCTGCCACAAGCACCCGCAGTCAGACTGAGCAGAGTTCAGTCGTGGGTAGTGGAGAAACCCTACCTGGTCGGCCTGAAGGCTTTTGTCCACTGGGATCACAGGCCATGGCTTCTGGGACAATTAGTTCGCTGGTGGGTGAAATGTCGCCTTTATTCATTCAGTAGACGTGTTGAACGTTTATTATGTGCAAGGTGTTCTTCAGGGTGGGGCTGCATAGGAGCAAAGGGGAGAGTGACCTGGATAGAGCTGGCGAGGTGAGGGCCCAGAGCAGGCAGAGCGTGAAGGTAGTGGGAAGCCCCTGACAAGTTCTGGGCTCGGGAATGGCATGATCCAGTTCACATTTTATTTTATCTTATTTTATTTTTTTCAAGATTTTTGTTTTTACAGAGAGGGGAAGGGAGGGAGAAGGAGAGGGAGAGAAACATCAGTGTGTGAGAGAAACATCGATTGGTTGCCTCTCGCACGCCCTCACCTGGGGACCTGGCCCGCAACCCAGGCACGTGCCCTGACTGGGAGTTGAACCAGTGACCTTTCAGTTTGCAGACCTCTGCTCAATCCACTGAGCCACACCAGCCAGGACCCAGTTTGCGTTTTCGAAAGAGCATTCCGGTCTCAGAGTAAAGAGCAAATTGGGGAGCAAGAAGAGTGAAGGAGAGAGAGACCAATTAGGGAATCTCGTAGGCCTTCGGGGGAGAGGCCCACTGCTTGGACAGGGCGCTGCCAGCGTCAGAATGAGAAAACAGATGAAAGGAATATTTTGGTGGATTGGATATGGGGAGGAGAAGGCAGGAGATGACAAGGATGACTCTTAGGTTTCCGGCTTGTGTGACTAGTGGCTGGGTTACTAGCCTCAAGAATGAAATAGGACTTTCTCTCTCGGGTGACTGATGGAGGAAGAAGTGCTTTATGTCTCCCACAGAGAGTGACCCCTTGGATTTTTTTTAGGCGAGGAAGCTGAAGCCCCTCTTTTTGAATTTTCTCTGCACGACACCCTCAGATACCCATTCACTGTGTCAGACACCTCTTCTCCCTCCTTCCGGTCCCCTTCCATTGCTGCCCTGTCAGTGTTGCCGCATGCGTGCGGTTCAGCCCGGTTCCCTTTCTGCATACCTGGTGCTCAGCCTGGTTTAGGTTCTTATTGCTTTTCACCGACATTGCTGCCGAAACTGTGTCCCTGTTTCCCTGCCTTCCGTCAGCTCTGATGGCCTTTCTGCTGCCGCAGTCATCTTTCTGACCTGCCCACATGACTGATTCGGTCGGTCTTCCCAAAGTGGCCTCTCTGCCTCTGCCCGTGCCCCTACAGAGTATCCAGAGCAATCATTTTAAGTCATGTGAAGTCAAATCGTGTCTCCCTTCTGCTCAGAGTCTTCATCCAGTGGTTTCCCATCTCATTCACAATGAACACCGTAAAGATCTGCAAGGTTCTCCATGATCTGGCCACGTGCTCAACTCTGTGATCGCATCTCTTCTTGCTGTCCCGGTCATGCCAGGCAGATCCCTGCTTAGGATATATTCATGCTGTTCCTCTTCCAGGAATACTCTGCCCTAAGATATGCACAGGACCTGCTTCTCGCCTCCTTCAGGCCTTTGTCCAGGTCACCTCAGTGGGGCCTTCCGCGACCATCCTGTTTAAAACTGCAGCGTTCTCCCCTCCTCCCACACCACTGCCCTGGCACTTCTGTCCTTTTTTTCTGTTACTGTGCTTCGCATTTTACTTAATTAGTTCTATTGTTTATCTCTTCTCATTGTAATATAAGCTCTGTAGGGGAAAAATTTTGTATCTTACTCTCTGTCTCAAGCAGTTAGAACACTACCTGATATGTAGTAAGCGCTCAGTAAATATTTTTTGACTTAATTTTTTTATTTTTTATTTTGAGAGTTCGTTTATTGAACTAGCGGCCGTGAAACAAGGGAAGGGCTTAGGGTAGAAGAAGCAACAGGAGAGGACCTAGGCGGTGCTCTGCTTTGGCCCCTAGAAACGTTATAGGGAAGAAGCAAGCCAGGGTGGGGGCTGCTGTTAGCTCCCCGAAAGGCCAGAGAAAAGGGGGCCCTGGAGACAGGTTAAGGGAATGAGCCGCCAATTCTTGCTGCTCCACTGGTTGCAAGTCTCATGGGGACCCTTAGCGTTTAGGAGAGAAGAGTCAAGATGCACGCCTGAGAGGGAGGAAAGGCGTAGGCGTGCTCCAGGGAGAGCCTGCCGACATGGTTCTTTATTACAGAATTTACCCTCCTGTCTACGACCCTGTGTGCACCTTTGCTCTAAGTAGGCTCCACAGTTAGTTATCCGAACCTAGTGTGTTCTCTATTCTCTGTCCTTTGGTCATGTCATTCAACCTGCCTAGAAAACCCTTCCCTTCCTCATTGGCTTGGGAGCTCCTGCTAATTCTTCTATATGAGCCCGTCTCATCTCTGGACTGTCTTCCTAACCCCTGCACGCGTTGGGCGTCCCCATCTTCTTGTTAACTTGGTTGCATACTTGCGTATCTTCAGAGCGCATGCTATTTTCTTTACCCTTGTCTCCTCCCGGAGACATGAATTCTTTGAGAGCAGAAACTCTTAGCTTTTATGATGTCCGGCCTGTGACAGAGGCTTATAAGTAATTGGGTGTTTTTAAAAAAAGATTTTATTTATTTATTTTTAGAGAAAGGGAGAAAAAGAGAGAAACATAAATGTGTGGTTGCCTCTCACGCGCCCCCTACTGGGGACCTGGCCCACAACCCAAGTGTGTACCGTGACTGGGAATTAAACCAGCAAACGAGCAACCCTTTGGTTTGCAGGCCCGCTCTCAGTCCACTGAGCCACACTGACCAGGGCAGTAATTACTAAATATGTGGGTATGTGTATATGAAAAAAAAAATTTTGGTATGTTTCAACTTTCACTGTGACTTTTTAGCCACTTGACCCATTGACTCAGTTATCCTGTCTGAAGATGGGATGCTTCTTCCTCGCTTCCTGCTTAGGGTGATTTGCCGCCTGCGCTCAGGGACTTCTTTACAGGGGATCAGCGTTCCTGGACCGCCCCACCTCTGGGCCCTCGGCTTCTCTCTTCTGGATGAGGCATCTGGCTTTGGAGTCCTGATCACGATTCCTTACTTTTACTAGGTCTGAGACTTAGGACAGGTCAGCTAACTCTTCAAGCCTCTGAAGTGGCCTGTAACCCCTACCTCATAAGATTATTGTGAGGGTTAAATAAGGTGTCAGTAAGGCAGTTTCAAGGCCGCTGGCACGTAATAAGCAGTGGTGGTGGTGGTGGTGGTTATAATATTGTCACCCGCCCCGTCCCCCTCAATAGTGCACCCTGAGATTTTCCGTCTTTCTGCCTTGGTGTCCAGGAGGGCCAGGAGAATGTCGAGATCCTCCCCTCTGGAGAGCGACCGCAGGCCAACCAGAAGCGAATTACCACGCCATACATGACCAAGTATGAGCGAGCCCGCGTGCTGGGCACCCGAGCCCTCCAGATCGCGTGAGTGTGTGCCCCTTTACTGTCTTTTCCATCCGTCAGGCCACAGCAGGCCTCCAGGTTATTGATGTGGCCAGCATGGCCCCTAAAAACAGACCCTGCCTGCTTTCACATGCTAAATTGGGGTGGGGTGGGGTGGGGTGGGGTCAGTCCATTCCTGTGTGCCAGGCGTTGTGCTAGACCTTTGCCCTCAGGGAGTCTGTGATCCAATAGGAGAAATAGGACATGCGCTCCTAAGAAGTCTAATAACAGTACAGTGGACGAATAACAATAAAAATACAGAACTTGGTGATTACCTCTCAGGTTAGTGAAGAAGAAAAAGCCTGTGGATTTAGAGAGCGCTAGACCATTGTGGGTCATTTAATTTGGCATGCTGTGCCAGCCCCATCTGGCTGGTTGTTCTTAATTTAAGGTCGACTGTGGCCAGCACAGAGGAGCGGGAGAGCCCTCCATGTAGAGGCCGTGCTAGAGATGTGAAAACACGGAACAGTGGCGGCCTTCTGGGGATTTGAAATTAGCAACCTTCCCTTTCTCTTCCAAGTTTGGAACCAGTCGAAGAGTAACAAGATTCAGGAGATAGCCAATGGATAGGCAGAGATCAGACTTTCTGACGAGTGCGTGTTCAGGCCGTGCAGGCGTCCAGAGGCTGTGTCTGCGGGGGCAAGCCTGCCTTCTGAGACCCTGGGCCTTATGAAAGCGCCCTGTCTGCAGTCAGGTGGCTTTGAGAAGACAGGGACTTTCAAAACAGCTAGGCCACAGATGACGGCTTTCCTCCCCCAGCTCCCATGTCAGGCAACTTACTCCTTCATCCCGGGGAGGAGTGAGTCAGGAGACAGACAGAGGGCAGGTTGGCACTGTTTCTCTTTTATTTATTTATTTTTAGAGAGAGAGGAAGGGAAGAGGGGGAGAGAGAGAGAAACATCAGTGTATGGTTGCCTCTGGTGCGACCCCTCCTGGGGACCAGGCCTGCAGCCTAGGCACATATCCTGACTGGGAATCGAACCAGCAACCCTTTGGTTCACAGGCCGGCACTGAGCCACACCAGCCAGGGCGGTACTGTTGCTCTTATAGAAGGTCTCCTAGGGAAACACGAGGCCGAGGAAAGGAGCCCAACCCAGAGTTCTTACAAGCTGCTATGGGAAATGGTGGTCGTCTGGAAGCTGGGTTGCTTTGAGTAGGGAACAGTGGAAAATGGGCTAGAAAGAAAGCTGGGGCCAGCGTTGTGGGGCTGGGTGTGCTGGAGGATCAGTGATGCCGAACCTGTGCTTTCCCCTGCCTGGTTTTCAGTTGGCGTTGGACTTGATCTCCTCCAGTCCTGTGGGGTGGAGATGACCACCGTGTCCACCTTGGGAAAGGCTTTACACTTGGCCAGCGTTGTTCCTCATTTGTTCTGTAGCAGTAGACCTCCTGCCTGCCTGGTTGCATGCCCTGCTGGTCTGGGAGAAATTAGACCGCATCCCGTATGATAATTTTGGTATCCTGGGGTCTGTATCCTCTGGACCTGCACCGTCAGTTATGGTAGCTACTAGCTACATGTGGCCATTTAAATTTAAACTAAGTAAAAGTTTCAGTGGTTTTGTGTCATTAGCCATATTTCATGTACTCAGTAGTCATCTGAGGCTATGGCTTCCATAATGGGTAGTGCAGACAGAAGACACTTCCATGGTTGCAGAGTATTTTATTGGTGCTCTAGTGCTCCCCTCTGCTAAAAATGACCTGGCAAAAAGAGTAATTCATTAATTATTTTTCAGACAAGCAGACCGATTGTGTGCAAGGCAAAGTCTTTCAGCATTGAATACAGCACTGCTTGTGCCTCTTGGGGATGTGAAGATAATTAGACACCAGCTCCCTGTCCTCCAGCCGTTACAGCCTAGCGGGGAGACGGAGCCCTTCACAAAAGCCAGCGCCCAGGGCAGGCAGCTGTGGTGCTTTTTGAGAGGTGCACAAAGATGGAGAAGCCTCACGAGGAAGTTAGAGTGCACGTGCGTCAGGGAAAGGCAGGTGGTTTTAAGGGCATCCTGGGGACCATAAACAGCACGAGGAAAGGTCCAAGTGGAGGCAGGCAAGGGTAAGCGTGTGGTGGGGAATGGCAAGTGGCTTGGGGCACAAGACTGGAAAAGATGTCACTGGTGCCTAGAGTGACAGGTTCAGAAGATGGGTGTACATTTGGTGGGCAGGGTGCAACACGTAAAAAGTGTAGAGGCAGACATTCAGAACACTGCCGAGCCCCGGCAGCCTGCTTTCCTTTGGGAACAAGGCGTGGTCCCACTTAGTTGAGTCTATAGTGGTCCTTCCGATTAAGGAGCAGGACGCTGTCTGGCAGTTCCTTGCCTACTGCGAGCAGTGGACAGCCAGGGCTGTAGCTTATCCCTAGCACTAGGCATGCAACCCATGCATTTAGGTGCCAAATAAACATTCTTGGATAGTTTTTGGATGGCCTCACTCCTTTCATTAGCACCACCTAGCGGCTGATGTGTACCACAGTCATTTCCTCAGGATAGCTGCCCTCCTCGTTTGTGGAGGCTCTGGTGCAGACTGATGACCCGAGGGCACACTCTCCCAATTAGCACATAGCATGCACAGAGTAGGGCTGGATGAAGGAATGCTCTTGATTATTCATGTCTTGAAAGAAGGAAGGCTGTGCAGACCAGGAAAGGCATTTTGCCACATTCTTTAAACCTTTAATACTTATTGAGAGAGGATATAGGGAAAGTTAAACACTTGCTTTCTGCCCTGGAGAAATTTTTTTAGGCTTTCGGGCGTAATACTGAAATCTGTCCTGAAAAAATCCAGGCATTGTTAATGTAACGATAACAGTTTGTATGACATCGATGTAACCTGGCAGCCAAGGAGAGTGGGCTGGAATGCTCATGTGTGAGCAATGACAACTTCACTGTACTAGTCATTGGGGGCGGTAAACGCCGTTGAGTGAGCGTGTGTGCTGTGTGGCCGTCACATTCAAAATGATTGAGCAAGTAGTGCAACGAATCAGCATCCAATTCTGTGTTAAGCTTGAACATCTCTTCTGTGGAAACTATTCGGATGATTCAAAAGGCCAAGCTATGGGCAACTGGTGATTGGCAGCTTCATCACCACAGTGTGCCCGCTCATGCATCATGTCTCATGCAGAGTTTTTTGGTGAAACACAGAATCACCCAGGTGATTCAGCTCCCCTACAGCCCAGATTTGGCATCCTGTGACTCCAGGCTTTTCCCAAAACTAAAGCCACCTTTGAAAGGAAAGAGATTTCAGACTGCCAGTGAGACTCAGGAAAATACAACAGGGCAGCTGATGGCAATTGGGAGAACTGTGTGAGGTTCCAAGGTGCCTACTTTGAAGGCGACTGAGGCGTCATTGTCCTGTGTACACTGTTTCTGTATCTTATATTTTCTTCAATAAATTTCTCTATTTTTCTTATTACATGACTGGCTACCTTCTGGACAGACCTCGTAAATCAAAATATTTAGTAATAAAATTATTAAGTTATTTGGTGTAAGCTGGCGGCTCCTTAGACTAGCTGATCGCCAGGGAGCTGTGTCAGTGCGGGTTCTCAGGCTCCTTCACTAGACAGTCTATTCAGAGGGTCTGGAAAGAGGGCCTGGGACCTTGGGTTTTTAGTGTACGCTCCTAGCAATTCTGATCACCAGGTTTGGGACCCATAAGTGCAAACCTGAGCTGGAATCATCAAAGGTGGCTTCCTAGAGGAGGCGGGCCAAGAACTGGCACCCCACCTGTTTGCGTTCAGAGCCTCTGCCGTGGGTCAAGCATTGTGCGAGGGCATGTCCTAGGCCACCAGGTGCTCATCATGGGCTAGTGTAGGAAACTTCAAACAAGCAGAGTACAGTGAGACTGGGGCCAGGAGAAGCATGTGCAAATGAGCCAGGCCCTGAGGATCCAGCAGATGATCCCAGCGTGGAGACATTTGAGTGCCCCCCAGGCCTGCAGGGGAGAGGAAGAGCTTGAAAGAGGCCCCAAAAAGGTAACAACAGTGCCTGTCCGGGAAACCTTAGGAGTTTGGTGTGGTGGGAACGTGGGGTGAATGCAGGGCAGTAGTGTGAGGCGGTGCTAGAAGGGTGAGCAGGGGCCCCACTGGGCTCTGCTCACTGGCCATGTGGTGTCATAGAAGGGTGGTAAGCAGGGCGGCCCCTGAGGCGGCCCCTGCGTGGAGAGTGGAAGAGCAGGACTTGGAGTGGGTGTTGCCAGATAGAGAAGGAAACCAGGAGCCAGGCCCTGAGGCAGGGCCTGGGGTTGGTGGGTTAGCGCCCTCAGAAGGGGGCCTTTGCACTTGCCGTTTCTTTGTGCTGGAGCCCTGCCTTGCCATGGCCCTGGGAAGGTCCCTGGTGGGAGCCCACACGACGAATGTCATGTGGCCTTGTAATTGGAGCTTAGTCTTGTCCCATTCAAAGTGCCTTTTATAAGTGTGTAGCTCTTCAACTTATGACTGGGAGGTGTTACAGCGCAGGAGGGAGGAGCATGCAGGATTCAAATCTTGGCTGTGCCACTGCCTGGCGGTGTCACCGTGGGCAAGTTACTGACCTCTCTGCCTCCGTTTCCTTATAAGTAAAACAGAAGCAACACTGATACTAACCTCAAATGAAATAATCTTTGTAAAGAACAAAGAGTAGCATGTGGTGCTTAGTGGGTCTTTGCTTTTTGGCCAGTAATATCCCAGCATCACGGTAGGCAAGGCAGGGCTTTTTGTCTTTGTTTTCAAATGAGGATACTGAGATTCGGAGAGAGGTTCAGTGTCTTTGGAGGCAAAATTTAAACCTGGTCTGTGGGCTCCCACTCACGTACTCCCACTGTCAGTGCCCCTGAGCCGCTGCCCCCCGCTCGCCACACCTGTCTGCCTAGAAGGTGACCCTTCTAGGTGAGGACTGGGGTGCCCATCCTATTTGCGAAGGGAGCCCCACTCCCGACTTCCTGCTGGGCCTCTCTCCCCGTGTCTGCCGTCTCCCCGACCCCTGTCCCTGTTCCTACAGGATGTGTGCCCCTGTGATGGTGGAGCTGGAGGGGGAGACAGATCCCTTGCTCATCGCCATGAAAGAGCTCAAGTAAGTCACCCACATCGTGGTTTGCGGCTCCAGAGCCCGGGGAGGCACTCTCTGGGTCTCTGTTGCCCACCCCGCCCCCCACGTCCCTGGCTGGGCAAGTGTGGTGCTCGTTCCTGTGGATCCTTCGCTTGTTCAGAAGTCAGCCCCCCAGGAAGGATGGAGTGGAGGGCAGGCAGAGGGGGGCACTGATGTCACATGGGCCTCTCCTGGTCGTGAGAATCCCCTCTTCCTGCTGCGGCCTGCCTTACCTTCCTCCTCCTCCCTTCAGCCACGGGCTGTCAGAGCCCTCACAGACCCACTGCCCCACACTCAGGGATGCGGGACTTTTTTTTTTTTTTTATAATTCCTTTCCTACAAAGTACACAGCCCCAGGAGGGTGCACCTAGGACTTCCCTTTCCTTACATTCTGCGCACAACCTGTCCCTCTTGCCGTAGAGACGTAGAGCTGGCGTCTCCAACCGTCATGTACTTGTGACTTCTCCCCTGCCACAGGGCCCGAAAGATCCCCATCATCATTCGCCGCTACTTGCCAGACGGGAGCTATGAAGACTGGGGGGTAGACGAGCTCATCATCACCGACTGACCTGGAATCATCTTCCCAACTGTGCCTCATCCCCGGCTTCTGTTCTCACATTCTTTATACGTGTAAATAATAAACTATTCAACCTTTCCACCCCCTTTGCCTCCAGTTACCTGCTATGCCCACCCGCTTCTGCCCTGCTCTCTGGAGGCTACACCCATCCCAGTGGCCCCGTGACTGTCAGCTCTTTAAGAAGCACCCGGGGCCCGTACCCCCTGTGGGTACCCCCAATCCCCGCCTCCATCTCCCTGTTCACCAGTGCAAAGGCTGCTGCAGGGAGACACCTCAGCTGCCTTCCCAGCAGACAGACCAGTCTTTGTGCCCAGGGAGCTGGTTTCCATGGAAACCCCCAATTTCCTTTCCAGTGGGGACTGGCTACAGGGGCTTCTCCCTTCTCAGGAGTATCACAGAGCAGGTCTCATCAAGCCACCCATTGTTTCCTAAGGACCTGCCTCGAGCCTCTTATCATGGGCTCGGATCCCCTTTCAGGAGCAGTGCCCCGGCAGGAAGCTTGGGACGCTGTGATCTCCGCCCTCCCGGAGCAGAGTCCTGCTGGGCAAGTCAGCTGGAGCAAGGACAAGCGCACCTGCCCACCCGTAGCCCCCTTGGTCCCCACTCCTCTGGCCACTGCCCACACAATGTCCTCCATGGCCGCCTCTCTGGTCTGCCACACCCATACTGTCTCCTTCCCAGCCTCTGAAACGTCCTTTCCATCCTGTGTGGGGTCTTTGACCCTCTAAGGCCTTGACTGCGGCGGGTGCTGGGTTGATAGTGGGCAGGGATGCAGGGCTCCTGGGTTTGAGGCATGGCATTAAATCAGGACTGGGGCTCATCCTCTGCCCCAGGTTCTCATGGGTGCTGTTCTCTTTACCCTGCTTGCCCAACTTGCAGTGAGACCAATCACGATGTTTCCTCCCTCCCAGGGAGGGGGGCTGTAGGGAGAGGGTTTATATCGACACCAACAGAGATAGAAGGGAAAATTGGCTCCCTGAATATTCTAGCCTTACCTCCATTCTACTGCCAGCTCCCCTTGCAGGAAGAGGAGGAGCCGGGCTAGCCTGACCTGTGCAAGAGGCATGGTGCCCAGGGCGGGTGCACCCTGGACAGGGTGGGAGTGACGAGCAGCCCCAGGAGGGGTATTTGCTGCCTTGGAGAAGGGTTAATTCGGGGAGAAGTGGACTTCGCACCCCCTTGCACCCTCCTCCAAGCCTGTGGAATCCTTTAATCAAGTTGGGTGCTGAAATTTCAGCTCTGAAATGCCGCCTTTGTGCTGGCATCCAGGCGGCCGCCCCAGAGTGCGGGGGTCACTTTCTCGGCCCCGTTTCTCTAAATGGTCTCTTTGTTCCTGCTGGGCCGCTCAGTATCAGATGTGATTAAAGGGAGATGAGGTTTGTGTGGGGGAGGAGAGAGGGGGCTGGGAGAGGGAGTGGGGGGTTAACCCTTAGGGGATAGGGGAGATGGAGAAGGTGTTTTTCCTCCCACCGCCTCCTTTTCACTCTGCACCTTTCAGGGAGACAGTCCCTTGCTAGTCAGCTGGCCAGGCCTGGGCGTAGTCTCTTTGGTCCTCTCCAGGGGCTCCTGGCCCCTTGGCTCTTTACACGTGGTCACCACCTGACTGAGGCCCCAGCACATCTGGATCCCTGGGTCTAAGGGATGAGCGCAAGCCAGGTCTTCCTACTTCTCCAGGGTCATTTGTCCTCTGTGGGGCCGTTTCCCCTCTTCCCGTATCCCTGGCGACTTCCCAGTCAATCCACGAGATGCGGAGGCCTGCCGAGAGCGGGACAGTGAATAGCCTGCAAACGGACTAACACCCTGGTTTTCAGTGGAGGTGAAGGGTGCATGGTAAACGTTAAGAGCCCATAAGGGTAGTGCGGATGGATTCCTAACACAGTTCCAGAACAGGTTGTTGCATATTCGAAGACACTTTGATAATAAAGAAGACACCCAGGAGCTAGCACAGGGTTTCTAAGACTATTGCCAAATGAACAACTTTTGGCTTTTTTCAATGGTGGTCGGTCTGGAAGGTCGGAGGATACAACAAATTTTGATTTTTGTAAGGCGTCAGGCAGTCTTTGTGCTGTGACGGAGTGCGTGCTTCACGGGGATAGAATTAGATTCAGGATTGTTTGCCGGTCTTTCCCTAGGAGTGGAGGTGACAGAACTGAGGGTGGAGGGGGATTTAGTGGGGTACTCAGGGCCTGCTTCTCTTCGTTTCAACCTTTATTCGTGACTTGGATGAGGATAGTCAGGTTAGCAGCTACATTAAGCTCAGTAGGAGAGCTAGTAGGTTGTAGTCAGGATTCCAAAAGGTTTAATATAGGTGGGAAATGGTCAATTTGAACAAGATGAAATCTGTTAAAGACCAGTATAAAATCCTGCATTTGTCTACAACAAAACACCAGAAAATACACACACACACACACACACACAGAGTTTGGGCTGACCTGACTTGGCAGCAGACACTGTCCATGAGAACAGGGGTTTGCAGCCACCACTAAGCTTCGCGGAGCCCACAGTCTGGGTGAGGCCCCCTGAAGCGCTCACGTGAGGAAGCTGCCAGACAGCTGTTGGCCACCCTGGCGGGCTGGGCTAGATCTCAGCGCTCTCCCCATCCCACCCCAGGTCCTGACTAGGAGACGAGAGTTGGTTAAGGGAGCTGAGGTTGCTGGTCCGGAGCAGTGGAAAAAGCATCACTTCAGATGAGAAGTGGATGTAGGGCCTGCAGATGATGGGCAGGGGGAAGAGATGTTAAGAGAGCAATGATGGAGTCAGAGCACCAGCTCTCCTTAGCGTGAACCTCTCAAAGCTTCAGTTTCCCCGTCTAGAAGGTCGGGAGATAGATCAGATCCACTCCGTCATGGGCTCAAATGACATAAAGCACTTGGCCCGGAAGCACTCGGTCCATGGTAGTAGTCATTGGCCAGGCATTGAGGAAGCCTTCCAACTATCGGAGCCACCCATCAGCGGAACGCAGTGGTTAAGATATTTCCCCTGGCTCCCAGGTGCAGTGGCTCCTGGCCCCCAAGCACAGCTTGGCATTCAGCTGAGGAAAGTACTTACTCTTAGGGAGTAAGCACTGAAGGGTTAGATTGCACATCTGCTACCCTGGGCTTACACTCAGACACAGGCAGCCGCTGTGAAAATCAGCTAGATCCTGGAATGGACCGGGGTGTGTGTGTGTGTGTGTGTGTCTGTTGGGGGACATGGGAAGTGGAGGGGTACAGAGAAAGCCCAGCAACACATCCTAAAGGACCAGGCCAGCTGGCCAGACAGCAAGAAGTCAGGCCTGACCCGCCGCCTCTCTTTCAAATACCTGTCTCTTGAATTCTTTGCAAGCCCCCTCTCTGCTGGGCTGGCAGAGAGGCTGCTTGGCAGGCGCTCTGGCTGAGTTCCAGCTTGAGGCAGGGCGTGGCCCACCTGGAGTGTGGGCGCAGCTGGGCTGCGGGATGGCTCCCATCTAAGGCTTCAGCCCCTGAGCACAGGCTGAACCCACTGCACTGCCGCCACCTTCCTAGGGCAGAGAGGAGACCTCTGGGTCAGCTGTCCTTTGCATTCCACTCGTAGCTACTTGCAGAGAGTGTTTGAGGAAGCACAGGTACAGGGATAAGAGACCAAGAGACAGGCCAGTTCAGGCCCACCAGGCAGGTAACTGGAACCTTTAATTTTATTATGTGGAATGCTTAATGCAGAGTTAATAGGGGCTGGAGAACCTAGGAGAGGGGTGAGGGCAAAGGGAGCTACTGAGATAAATAAGAGGGGGCAGTAATGAGTTACATGTGGATTGTGGGGGCTGCAGAACAGGAAAGTAGGGGCAGACAGAGCTACATACTTTATTCAGGTACCACTGGGAAGCAAGGGGTGAAAGGCCAGGGCAGAACGTACACGTCAGGAGTTTAGTGTCTTCGGCCTGCTGCCAGCAACCTGGGCGCTGGGCCCTGCCTGTCCTCCTGGAGCCAAGGGTTTGGGTCTGGGCAGCTTAGCTCTCTGGGAAGCCCAAGGAGTTTGGGGCTGAGAGCAGGGGCCACAGAGCCTGGGGAGGGACAAGGGGGCTGCCGGGGCACCATGAGGGAGGCTCTGTAAATTGTCTCCGAATCCTTTCCTCACCTCCGGGATGTGCCTCAAGGTCTGAGAGGTTCTCCTGGAGGAGGACCCGGGGCCCTTTTTCTCGATTAGGAAAAGAACGAGGTTGTTGGCATAGAACTGGACCTGGGGGCCTCTATGCCAATTCCTTTCTGTGTTCAGGAGGGGAGGGGCTCTGGGGGCATGAGGAGACCTCCCTCTGAGCCCCACCCAACCCCCACTCCCTCCGAGGCTGTTCAGAGCTGTCCTAAGCCCCCAGGGGCAGATGTAGCCCACTCTGGCCACTGATGTGGGTCTTGGGTTGGCCTTGATCTTAGGCAGGTGGCACGGGTGGCGTGGGTTATGTCAGACCCCTTATTCTCCACAAGAGAAAACGCAGGCACAGGAATGGCAAAGCCTCGGATCCCCATCCGACCCTGGACGCCTCCCCACCCCCAGGGGGGGGTGAGCAGGCCCTTTTCAGGTCCTGGGGTCGAGGGTCAGCCTGTCTAGGGGCGACAGTCAACCTCCTTCTCCTCTGCCCAGCCTAGGAGTCCGGGGCTTTGCACAGGATGGGGTGGGGTCATCAAAGGTAGTGAGCGAGACAGAAAGCCTCCCCTCAGCTGTCAGCCTCTGCAGCCTCCTCCCCAGCCACCACCAGGCCTGAGATGGGCGAGGAACGGGCACGAGGGCTCGGGGAAGGGGCGCGCTACCCAGACTGGCTGGGTGCGGGTGTGACAGGGACCCCTTTAAGGCCGGGACAGTGTCGTGTATACTGGCTGCTCCCAGTGTGTGGGGCTGTGGGACTGGGGCCCTGAGGGGCTGGGGTCAGAGATGGCGGTGTAGAGGGGCCGCTGCGAGGGCCCCATGTAGGAGAAGGCTGAGTAGAGGCCAGAGGCCTGCCCTGAATGGCCATAGTAGGGTCCTGAGGGCTGATGGTCAGCGTAGTCAAACTGGGGGCGGGAGATGGAGGGGAAGGCAGAGCCGTAGTGGGGCAGGCTGAGGGAGGTGTAGGCAATCTGTGAGGTGGACGGCTGGTCGCTGTAGTGCGGGGGCCCCTGGGGCCCTGCGGTCTCCGTCTTCACCTGGGCTTTGGCATCCACGCCAGGTGGTGAGACCGTGGGCAGAGCCACGCCTGGCGGCTTGGAGATCCAGGCGGAGTGTCCGCTGGCCACAGCCAGGGCGCTGCCCAGCCCGTAGCCAGCTGCCGAGTAGCTGCCCACGTGGCCCGGGTGCCCGTTGGGTGGCAGGTACTGGTCCAACTCAGCCACATCAAAGGTTTCCATGTTGGACATTACCTCGTGGCTGATCTCACCGATGTCTACGTTGCCGAAGTCGATGTGGGGCTTTCCGCCCTCCGCCATGGAGCGCCCATCTCGCTTGGGGTCTGCCTTGCCCGACTGCAACTCTGTCTTTGGGGTGGTCGGAGGGGTGGGTGGGCCATGGCTCTGGCCTGGGTGGAAGGAAGACAGAGAGAGAAGCAGGAAATGAGATCAGAGGCTTCCGGGTTCCCAGGGTTCTCCTTCAGAGACGATATCTCCAGCAGGCTGAGAGCTGATCCCTACGTGACCTTGTGCGTTTCACGTGTTTGGGTAGGCTGAGGTGGCATTTATTTATATGGCGCTCTTGGGTCGGTCTCCAGTTTTTCTCGAAAAGACCCAATCTTACACAGGGGTCCTTCCTCCCACCTAGAGCTGGACTCCCTCTGTCACCCACTCCTGGAGAGACCTGCTTCCTTTTGAAAAACCTTTCCATCAGAAGGTTCTTCCTCACATCAGCTGAAGCCGCTTCCCTCCCTGCCCCCATGCCTGGCTCCTCAGCTGCTGAGCCCAATGGGGTCCCGCCCCTGGCTCCAGGTTGCCCGCTCCCCTCCGCGCTCCCTCGCTCCCTCGCTCGCTCGCTGGGCCTGCCGGCTGCCTTCCTTGCTGACCTCGCCAGCCCGCCTGGCCCTCGACTCTCCATTTCACTTCTGCTGGCTTGCCGGTGCTTCCTCCTGCCCTGGGCTCTGAGCACAGGTGTCCCCTCCCAACCCTTTTCTCCTCCCAAGGCCCCTGACTCCAGGAAATCTTCCCTCTGAGCTGCAGCCCCTAACCCCCGGCCATGCGCTGCGCTTGTCCCCCGGCACACGCCATGCTGCCTGTGGCTCCTCCGGTGGCTTTTCCCCACTCACTCAGGAGAGCCCCGAGGTCACTGACCTCCTCTGCCCCTGTTCCTCTGTCCATTTTCTCACTCACATATTCAGTCAGCAAACACTTAGGGGGCACTGTGCCAGGCACAGGGGGTACAAGCGTAAATAAAATGGGTCGCTGTCTTCGCCAGCGCAGAGGCTCGGGGACCCTGAGACCCACACGTGGCCAGAGGGCCGCTTCGGCAGCGCCACGAGGACGGGGCGCGCAGAGGGCTCGGGAGGCCGGCAGAAGAAGCCACTCACCCTGCCCCGGGGCCTTGGCAAAGGCCTCACTGAGAAGGAGAGGTAGCTGAAGTGAGTCTTGAAGGCCGGGAAGGAGCCCAACCCGAACTGGGGCTTCTGTACATGGCCCCGGCTCTTCCGGTGTGTGCGCGCCTCGTGTTTCTGAATCTCGGAGGGCGACGTGTATGCGTGGGGGGAGGGATGACCGGACTGGGGGCCCCATCAGGGAGAGACCAGGAGCTCCTGCAGGGCAGGCCTGTGCGTCCTCCATCAGACCAGAGGAAATGCACTGGCCAAGCATTCTGGACTTCGGGTTTCAATCCTGGCTGTCACTGTGTGACCCTGGGCAGACCCCTATCCCCTCTTAACCAGTTTCCTTATCAGTAAACGGAGACAACACCAAGCAGCTCAGGCACAGCCTCCTTCCTGAAGCCTTCCTAGACCAGAGTCTGGCAGGTGGCTGGATATTTTTGGAGACTTGGTGATTGGGTGCTGGTGGCACCTCCCTAGAGATCATGCCCCCTCTGGGTCTTGTGGGGCTTTGTGTGCATGCGCTCCTCCCTCTAGACCCTGGGTTCCTAAGTGTGTGCTCCAGGCTTGGAACAAAGGAGGACTTGGGACATGTCTTCTAAGGGCACAGCTCTGCTCACTGAGGCTTCCCGTGTGCCTGACCCATGCACGGCGTTCATACATTATTAACCCAAGCGAGGCAGCTGTGGTGCCAGCAGAGGCCCCGGAGCCCGAGTGCCTGGGCTCAGCCCTCTGCTTTGAGGCACGTTACCTCGGCTTTGTCACCCTTCAAGTAAGAGCGATGAGCCTCACAGCCGAGGTCTGAGCCCAGGCAGAGTGGCTGTCTGGTCCTGGTTTACAATGATTTAATGAGTGTACACAAAAGGCCGTTAGCACAGTGCCTGGCACACAGTAGGTACTCAATTAATGTTAGCTGTTATTATCATTAATGAGAATGAAAGAAGGTGCCCTGTCTGGCCCTGGCATGGCACGTGCTTAATGTCACCTGCCATGTCTCCCCCATCAGACTGGAAGGTGGGAAATAGGCAAGGATCTGTTCTCTACCCGATCTCCCATTTCTCAGACTCATCCTGTCCCCGCTTTCCCATGGTGACTCACCCCACAGCCTCCTTAGCCGGTCTCTTCACTCAGCAGTGCCCACTTCTGCCATCTTGCCCAACTGTCTTCCCTGGCCCCTGGGTCCCCGCTGACCTCCTTCTGGGTCCCTGCACCCCAGCTGGGGTGACCGCCCAGTCTGGCAAGCCCCAGGGCCCACGGCTGTCGTGAAGTGTCAGGGCCTCACTCGCTCATCCAGCCTCCGCCTCTCCCTGCCGCCCAGCGCAGCGCCCCCCGCCCCCACACCCACAGCTCGTCACTACACCCCCTCCCACTCCCGGCCCAGCGCTCGCCTGAGGGGTGCTCAGGGTTTCCATCTGACATCGGAGAGCCCTCTCCTGGGTGCCGGTGGTCCAGGTGGGCGCTCTTGTAGTGGGCCTGGATGGCGGCGGCCCCGCCCTGCTCAGCCTCCCCACCGGGGCCCTCGGACTCCCCCTGGGCCGCTTTCCCGTTCTTCCGCCGCCGAGGCTGGTACTTGTAGTCCGGGTGGTCCTTCTTGTGCTGCATGCGGAGCCGCTCAGCCTCCTCGATGAAGGGGCGCTTGTCACTCTCGTTCAGCAGCCTGGGGTGGGGTGGGGCGGGGCAGTTGGGGGAGACAGCAGAGTGTGAGTGTCTTCCCTGCAAAACAATGAGGCCTGAGGATGGGGACCCCAGTGTGAGAGCTTGCCCTTTGATTTGTGGACTGGAAGATGTGAGGCTCAAGGAACCCCAGGCTTGGAGGGCTGATCTCACCCCCAAATCTATCAAGGCGCTGGGGTGAAGGAGGGTCAGCATGCTGCTCCTGGTGGCCCCTAGGGTGGCGTTAGAAGTAGAAATAGGGCAGGTGTCAGCTGAAGACTTTATCACCAAAGCTGAGTGGGGCTGGCTGCCTTGTCGGGGGTGAGCCCCCCAGGACCAGAGGCATGCAAACAGAAGCATCACAGTGTGGGGGAGGCGCCCGGTCTCTGCCACTTACTAGCTGTGTGACCGTGGGCAAGTCGCTTCTCTGAGCCTTAGTTTCTTCACCTATAAATCGAGGATGACAATACCTACTTCACCGGGTGGGTGGGACTGACCAAGATGACAATGGACAACTAACGAGAAGCGCTTTGCCCCGGGCCTGTGGTGGAGGGGCTGGAGCTTGAGACAGAGCTGCTGCTCTAAGGCTGCTTGGAGGGGCGCTGGACGGAGGGCTTGGGGTGGGCCCATCGCAAAGCTGGAGTATTGGTTCTGTGAGCTCCCGCACGCCGGGCCGCCGGGCCGAGGGGTGGGATGTGAGCACTTTCCCAGATTCCTGGGAGAGATCGTGTCTCCTTATGCTATGCAGCGCTGACAGCGGGTAGAGGCGGCTAGACCCTCTCCCCAGTCAGCAGCGGAGAGACGCCCTGAAGGCGCTGCCCCTGCCTCCGGCTCCTCTGGCTCCGGGAGGGTGGGGAGGGTAGGCAGTCAGGGCCTGGCTGCCCCAAGGTGAGGAGGGTGGGACAGGCTACCTTGCAGAGGGTGCTGAGGGGAAAGAACCCAGACCTGTGGGATCCTAGACATGAGGGGCTCTTGGGGAGCGGCTGTTTTCTGCCCGAAGCGCTGCTGTCTCCAGCCCCCCACCCCACAGCGGGCACCCTCTTCCCCTAGTCAGCAGGAGGCTGAGCCCTCCTGTCCAGGGTGGGAGGGGGTGGTCACACCAGGCACCTCCTAGCCGGCAGCAGCATTCCTCTGCGGCTTAGCACTCTCACCCTCCCGGCCATCCAGCTCCCTCTCCCCAGGCCCCAGAGCCCAGCCCTCGCCCAGCTTCCTCCAAGGGTCCCTCTAGCTGAGTGAGGGTCAGGGAGGGGGATGCCGACTTCCCCCCAGCCAGGTCTCTGGGACTCTGGGCCCAGGAGGGTGGGGGGACGGGCCCTGAATGTGTGTGGGTTGGGCTCACTTTCCCACCCCAAGCCTTCCCGGTGCACTCTGCCAAGCCGTTAATGGGTGTGAATCAGTACGAAAATGGCGGGGGGGCACAGAGGGAGAGCGCGGGCCAGAAGAGAGGGAAGATCCCTGCATAGCATCCTACTGTCTGTCGCCTCCCAGGCTAGTTCCTCCCAGCTCCCTAACCCTGACAGAAACCTAGTCTTGAGCCCACCTGCCATGCCCGACACCACCCCTTACCCAGCCCTAGCCTCACCCAGACTGGGGCTCTGTTTAGGCTCACTCCGGACCCCAGACCCATCCTGCCCCACCACGTATACCCCATCCCAAATCTGACCTTGACGCCAGCACCAGCCCTCACGCGGCGTGGCGCGAGGGCCCCCACCCCGCCCGTCACCCACAGCTCTAACTGCAAACCCAGTCCTTCTTTGCACCTTCGCTTTATCTCCGTCCTCTGGGTCTCAATCAGGGGCCGGGAAAGGGTAGGCGGGTTCCCCACCCAAACCGGAGACCCAAGCCTGGGAGGCTCCCAAGGTAGGGCGCTGGCTGCACCTGCTCCACCTGTCAGGGAAGGGGCCTGTGAGCCTGGCGGGCCAGTCTGGGACCCCCTCTTAGTCTCTTGGCTCTAATTACTCTCCCCGGCAGGTCAAGTAACATACAGCCAGCACCACCACGTGATCTGCATCTCAGAGTCCTTTCCCAGGTGACATGGAAGGTCAGCGTGACCGTCGGAGCCCAGGCAGCTCTTTAGGAGCCAGAATGTGGATGCCGGTGTGTCTGACCCCAACCCATTTCCAGCGCCCTGTACAGTCTGTCTGTCTCTCCCTTTTGAGGTTCAGGGCCCGTTTTCCAGTTTCACCTACAGAATCGTCCCTCTTCCTGATGGCTTGGGAGTCTTGAACCTGAGAGGAGGGATCCAGGAGGAGTCCATGGAGAGACAGCTATCCTAGTCCAAGTCCCAGGGTCCCAGAATGCCCCTCAGGATCCAGGGAGCTCGCCCCCATGTTGGCATACTCTTTGATCCTTGCCACTGACCTGCCCCCCACCCCTGGGATTGGGTTCTGGGCAAGCTTTCCTGAGTGCCCCACCCCAGGTTGGCGCTTGGGGGCACCCTGAGCTCCTGTGCTCTGTCTTGAGTGGTGGCCGGGAATGAGTCCTCTGAGGGAGCCCAAGCCCAGGGTTTTGGGCTGGGGGGACAGGGACAACGGAGGGTCCAATCTTATATCCTTGTTGATGGGGTGCTGGGAGAAGTGGGGGTCCATCCTTGCTCTGATGCTCTCATTGGGCTTTCACTGTGGTCACCTCACAGTCCCCGTGGCCTGCTCGGTCTGCCTGTCTGTCTCCGTCCCACTTGTTTGTCTCTCACTTGCTCTTTTCTGTCCCCTGGCATCAACCGTGCTGTCCTGGGCTGAGCCCTGCCTGGGTGTGATGGACCTTGGGCAGAGGAGCTAGATTCAACCCCCGCTTGGGCAGAGCTGGACCCTCTGGGTCCGAGGCCTGTGGCCGGCCCTGGAGGAGCAGAGCGCTGGGGGCTGGGATGGGGAGAAGGGGCACCGGGCCTTCTGCCAACGCATGGCCAAGGGCAGGGCTGGGGGCGGATGTGAATCCCTCTTGGTCTCTTGGAAGCCCCCCTGCTCCTTCCACCACCCCAAGCCTTTGGCCTTCGGGACCCAGTCTCCGCTGCGCTGGTGCCGGCAAAGGGGGCGCAGTGGCGGGAGGGCCGGCCGCAGGCCCCTCCGAGAAAGCCCTAACTTTCCAAAACCGGCGCCTTGCTGCCCTCCTCGTCTCTGCCCCCAGCCTCACAGCCTCCCGGGCACACCTTAGAGTGAAAGGGTGACCCGCCACTGTCCCCAGGGATGGCTGGGGGAAGACCCCTGGGTGAGTGTCAGGAGGCCTGGGTCCGGGCCTTGGCTCCCTGGCTCTACCGCCAGCGGCTAGGAGGCCTGTTGCCGCCGTCCGTTTGCCTTTCGGGGCCACCTCTTGTGCAGCCCAGTGGGGACTCGGGTGACCTTTGCAGGCTCGCATCTCCTGAAGCCCCCGTTCCCTTTGGGAGCAGCCCAGGGCTCTGAGGGTGGGGGTTGCCTTGCTCAACATGTCCCCAAGGAGGCCAGGCTGAGTAGAGGGTTGGCAGGCTTCCTCCTTGGGGGGATGTTTTCCCCCCAAAGTTTGGGCTGGTCCCAGGGAGCCTGGGAGTCTGAGAGACCCTGGGTAGGAGGGGGGCCAAGGTTTCTCAGCTCCTGCTTCAGCGTGGAGGGGCAGGAGGCTGCTCAGTGCTGGGTGGGGCCCTGGGAAGGAAGATGGCGCTGAACTGGCAGAGGGAGCCGGTGCGGGGGGTGGGGGAGAGAGAGAGGATCAGCACTTGGGACAGGGTGGGAGGGGGAGGCTCCTTCCTGTGTGTCTACTTCCCTGGGGGATGAAGAAGCCCCTAGACTGAAGCCGGGTGGGTCAGGAAGGGACGGCGTGAGCGGCCGGGGCAGGACAGCATCCCGCAGCCACAGACAGCCCCTCAGCCCTTCTCCATTCCTCCCTCTTTCAGAGACTCCTGTCTGAACGCCTTGCTTTCCTTGAACTTTCACCACCTCTGCACCTGGCTGCCTCGGTTTCCCTGCCTCTCCATTCTCTGCCCAGCGTTTCCACAGCACCCCCGACACCAAACGGATGGCAGGGGCACCCCTGAGGGTGTGCGCCTGAGGCAAAGCAGTTAGTGAAGGCCTGCGGTGTGAGCCCTCCACCATCCTCCCCTCCCTCCCCTACCTCCAGCCTTTACTCCCCCAGGAAGAAGCCCAGGCCGCACCGCCTGCCACCGACAGAATTCCAACCACGAGGGGGCGCCTTTCTGTCCGCTGCCCCAGGTGGGCAGCCAGACTAGGCCTCGGGAGTTCTGAGCCAGCACCACCCCAAGGGGGTACTTGGGGGGTGGGTCAGGGAGGGCTCGATGCCCACAGCTGGTCTGCTAGCCCCATCAGGAGATGGCTGCCCCCGGAGAAGGGCCCAAGGAGTCCCAGTGCGGCCTGAACCCCCCGCAGCTGGAGGGCCCGCGGGAGGTCCCGGCGGGCGGCGGGTGCGCTCACCTCCAGAGCTTGCCCAGCGTCTTGCTGAGCTCTGCGTTGTGCAGGTGCGGGTACTGGTCGGCCAGCTTCCTGCGCGCCGCCTGCGCCCACACCATGAAGGCGTTCATGGGCCGCTTGACGTGCGGTTTGCTCTTGCTGGCGCCGTTGACGCGCACGGGCATGGGCACCAGCGTCCAGTCGTAGCCGCTCAGCACCTGGCTGACGGCCTCGCGGATGCACACAGGAAACTTGTCATCGTCCGCCTCACCGTCCTGCTGCTCTTTCTTGACCTTGCTCAGCTCTCCCGGCGCCGGGCTGGCTCGCAGGCCCGATCCCCCGCCGCCGCCGCCGCCGCCGCCGCCGTCGGGCCCCAGCGAGGGCGCGCTACCCGGCGACAGGCAGCGGGGCTCCTCGGAGCCCACGGGGCTCAGCTCCACCTCGGAGAGGTCCTGCTCCTCCGCCATGTCGCCCCCGGCCGCCGCCGCCTCGGCCGCCTCCCCGGGGCCCGCCTCCGGCGTCCTCGCGAAGAGTCCCACGCTCACCTGGACGGGAAGGAGGGCGAGATGGAGCGGCCGCGCGCGCAGCCCCGACGGTGGCCCAGGACGCGTCGCGGACATAACCCCGAGGTGGCGTCCGCCCTGCTCCCCATAAGCCCACTGGAGCCCCTGGGCCATGCGCACATGCCAGACCCGGCCCGGCCTCCTAGCTCCTGCCCCTAGGTCTCCCCACCACCTGGTCCCAACCGTCTCGGTGTGGGTGGGTTTGGGATTTTTTTAAACTTCCTTTTGGGTGGAGGTTTGTTGATGGAAAGGAAGAAAAACGGACTCTTTTTTTCTGCTCTAATCCTGGCTCCTGGAATTTCCCACCTTTTCTCTCACCTTTCCTTCTTCCCTTCCGCCTGCCCCTACGGAGTCCAGAGGAGCTGGGTGGGGGCAGGTGCGGGTGTCAGCCTCTCCCCACCTCAGGCCTCACCGCAGGGGCCCAGGCCTGGGCCGTGGCCGGGAGGAGAGGGGTGCGCACTCACTCACCTCCTCGGACCTCTCCTCCAGCCTGGGGCTCGTCCTTAGGAAGTGGAAAACCGCGTCCCAAGGTGTGCGGTCCAGCTCGGGGCTGGGGGTTGACGCTGGTGGGCTGGGAGGGAGGGGCTGGGGGGCCCTGAGCCTCAGGCCACGGCCTCTTCAGGACGGAGCCTGAACCCTCACCACCAACCACCCTGGCCGGACAGCCTGAGACTGACTGAGCACTGAGCTGCTGCCGAGGGCTGGGGAAGGAAGGAGGGGGAGAGGGGGAGGGGGAGGGGAGGGAGGGAAGGGCAGAAGGTGGAGCCTCCAGCGCTTTCCTTCGTCCCCAACACTCAGGGCTCCTCGGGCCAGGCCCCCCCACCCCAGCTCCCTGCGCCGCTGCCCCAGGCCCATCTTGGGGAGGTGTCGGAGTGGGGGTAGTCAAGCCAGGGAAGCCAAGGGATGCACGTGGGTGGGGTCGGAACCTGTTGCTTGGAGGAAAACTGGGCCTAACTGTGATTCCCAATCTCTGCCTCAGGGGGCCATAGTGGCAGCTGGCAAAAGATCCGGGAGGGACGAGAAGGCAGGCAAGGTTCTGCTGACAGGTGAGGGTGGCTGGCTTGTGTTGCTTCAGTTGACATCTTTCGGAGCACCTGTGGACAGGCCCTGCTTCCCAGCTGTCTCACTCTGCCACGTCGCCCACCGCACCCCCAGGCTGCCCTCTCTGCCTCAACTCATCGAGATCCAGGCCTATACTTGGCATGGCAGGGGCAGCTCCACACGCCCTGCCCGGCACAGAGGGGCCAACTTGGCCCCTGGCCCCTTCGCGCTGGACAGCCAGCACACGCCAGGTGGGCTGGCCCAAGGTAGACAGACGGGACTGAAGTTACCAGTAGACCGGGCTTGGGGCTGAAGGCCCTCTTCAAGTGCGTCTGGAAGGCTTCTGGGGCCCGCTTCCTGGGACCCACCTCCCTGCACATTGGGCTCACATGCTCTTGGTGGCGGGAGTCCCAGGCGTGGCTATCATGAAGACCCCACCCGGGAGAAAGGGTGGGGACTTGCCCTGCTCCCCTCTTCCTCCTCTTTGCCTTTCTCCCCTCAGACCCCTCCCCAGCTGGGTGTATCCTCCATTTTTCTGTCTTGCCCATCACCCAAGGCTCCTTTTCCTCTCTTCCTTCCTAGGTCTTTCCTCAAAGTCACGTCCCTTCTCTCTTCTCAACGGGTGGGTGTCGAGGCAGAGGCCTGAGTGTGCGTGGAGGGACAGACAGAGCCTGGGGGGCACTGGCGACCAGGTATGGTTCTGAGCGCCTCAGCATCTGGGCAAGGCCCCAGGCCCACCCCAAGGGAGTCCCGTCTGGAGTGGGGCTGGAAAGGGGGTCTAGGCAAGGCCTCACGCTTGGGAAAGGCCAAGGGGGCGGAGGGGAGTGGGTAACGGGACACAATGAGGTAGTCACACGAGGCGAAGGCATGTTGGGGGTGGGGGGAGCGGACATTGGAACACACACACACACATGCTCACACGCACAACCAGCCAGACAATCAGGCCAGTGTGTCTGGGGCCTCGGAGCCCAGTGAATTAGGAGTTTGATAAGGGTTTTCTCTTTCTCTTGCTTGCTGGCCTTGGACAATCTCCCCCCAGTTTTCCTCGACGCCACCCCCGGCGCTGCCAACCCTCCTCCCCCCGCCTCCCTTCTCTTCCCTGTGCCCAGACTCTTGTTCGGGGCCTTGAAACAGTGAGCTGTCTTTGTTCGAAATACAGGTGAACGGCAATCATGTGATTAACACACACACACATAAAAAGCTTTTTAACAGCGCCCGCCCGGCCTCAGAACCGCCCAGAGAGGAGCCGCCCTGGATGGACAGAGGGACGGAGGGACGAGCATCTAGCCGGTCATGTCCGGCTGCCCTCAGCAGTCTCCGACACCCGCTGCTGCCCGTCCGCTGCCCGCCTGCCTGGCATCTCTTGGTCCCGGTGGGTCCCCATTCATCCTTCCACCCTGGGTTCCTCCTCTCCGAGGGAAGGGCCTCCCTGCCCCCTGTGGCGTCTGTGATTCGGTCCTGAGACCCCCCTAGGGCAGGGAGGGGTGGCAGTGGAGGGCAAGGGCCCAGGGTAGGAAGCTGGGTGTGGGGTCCCACAGCTCCCTCTCTGACTCCTGCCCCTCCCTTACCCTCCTTGGCCCAGCTGTGCCAGGATGGGGGTGGGGGCGGCAGTGGGCACTCTGGGTCGGCAGAGAAGCCACGGTGGACAGAGGGGGGCCTCTCTTCTTCCTTCCCTCTGCCTCTCTCTCTGTCCTTCTCGCCTCCTGTTTCCTCAGTGCTGGGCTGGGGCTCTCTGCTGGGAGGTGCTGGATGAGGCAGGTGGGCCTGCAGCTGTGGGGGGAGGACTGTCAGAGGCCCAGGGCTGCGGGGTAGCGACCCCCTGCTGCGAACACTGTCCTCCATCCACCCACCATTTTGGCGACTGTGACCCCCTCCATCCCAGCGCAGGCCTTGGGGGCCCAGCTTTCTCCAGCAGGGGAGGGCAGAGGCCCCAGATTCATCCCTGGAGAGCAGGGAATTTGGAGGGGGAGGGGTCCTGGGTTAAGACACCAGGCCTCTGCCCCCAGCACATCCGTCGGGTGGGCCAGCAGCGCTGCCTTCTGCTCCCTTCCCCCCTCGTTCCTGACCCTTCCCAGAGGATGCTGGCCCGACCCTTCCCCCACCACACCCCCACCCAGCCTGCCCACCTCGGTGAGCTGTGGCGACAGGTGGACTCCTGCCCGTCCCTCCTCCCCACAGAGAGGGGCCCGCAGCGCCAGCGCGTCGGTGGGGATTCCTCTCCGGGGTGGGGAGACCTTTCAGGAGCAACGGTATTTTCCTGGCCTCCAGCCTGGGAGCTATGGACACTGACCCCAGATTCAGTTCTCAGACAGTCCCTGAGAGGAGGAGAAAGGATGAAATTCTGTCCATCAGAAGTAAAGCCTACTGATGACCCCACCTGGCAGAGCTGCTGGGGGTCGCAGTGACCCTTAACCCCTTAGCTCCCTGTGCCCTCAACCCAGGGCACTGGTCCTACTTTGTGGAAGGCTCCGCCCCTCTGCTCCCAGCTCTGGGCCTGGTCCCTCGTGGTCGCCTGGGGCAATGATCGCTCTCCCACCGGCCTCCCTCCTAGGGCACACTGCTGTTCCCAGAGCATGGGGCCTCCCTCCCAGGGCACACTGCTGTTCCCAGGGCATGGGGCCGGCAGGCATGAGGGTGCGGGGTGGTGCTCGTCCAGTCGAGTCTCCGCCCTAGCCTCAGCTTTCCCAGGTGGGTTGAGACTCTCTTCCCAACTCATACCCACCTGGGAAAGCTGAGGACAGGGCTGAGGACCAGACGAGGGGACACTGGGACAGCACTCTCTAACCCCTAGGCGCTGTGTGGATGAGACCCTCGTGGTCCAGGCTGTCCTCTCCATCGTTCCTGCAAAGCCTGTGCCCCTCCCAGCACCTCGGACACACACTAGCCACCTCTAGCACCTGGAGGGACACTCCCATCCCCACCACTGGTTTTCGGAGACAGGGCCAGCCTCGGGCAGTGCCTCTCATGCACAGAGGCAGTGTCCCCTGATTCTGCATTTCTGACCAGAGCGTCAATTCTAACTTTCGCTGCCCTTTAGAATCGTGTGGAGTTTTTAAAAAATACTGAAGCCCGGATCCCATTGCAGACTGGTTAATTCCGAATTTCTGGGGATGGAGGCATGTTTACTTTTTGAAGCTCCCGTGTGGGAGCTTCACCTGGCTCCCTGGAGCCCTGAGGCCGTGATAACCTGCTGCAGGACCAAACATCTCCAGGGGCAAGGAGGGGGCTGGGGCTCTGGACCCCAGAGCTGGAGGCCAGAAGTGCAGTTCCACTGGGGTGCGGCCAGGGAGGGGCTGTGCACTGGGGAGGGACCCAGGGTCAAGGGTACCGTGGTGACCAGGACAGAAGCTTAGTCTGGGTGAGTGTGTGGGAAGCATGTGGGGGCTCTCTTGAATGTTCCCTAGGCCATCCCAACCTCTGGACGGGCTGTGTTCTTCTGGGTTTGGGGGGCAGGACAGAGCACTGGACTTGCAGTGAGGAAATGGTGCCATTAGTGTCCACGTGGCCGTGGGCAAATTATGCTGTTAACATCTCAGGACTTGGTTTGTGCATGGGTAAAATACTGGTAATTTTATGTATTATGTATTTCTGGAAGACTTAAATAAGAACACAGATGTTCCTTGTTCAATATCTGCTGTATTGCAAGCCCTCAACACGTGGTAATTAGAAAAAGTGCTTTGGCCCTGAGATGTGGGGAAGAGCCCTCACTTCAAGTGCACAAGTGTTTACTGAGCGGGCACTGTGGCCTTGCAGCCAGGACTTTATAAACTGCCTGCTGGCTCCCAGCTTCAGGCCATGGTGGCCTGCGGTTAAGTTCCTCAGGGGTGGGCCTCCCCGCACTCCTTACTTCTAGAGCCTCCCCGTGGGCAGGCCCAGGCCTGGCCGTTGACCGTGAGGCTGTACTGCCACTAGGCTGAGGCCAGTCCTCTCCTCCCGCCCCACCCCCAGGCCTTCCCACCTGCTCTACCCACTGCTGCCTCTCCCAGGCACGGTTTGCAGCCCAGCTCAGGGCTGCGTCTTCAGGAATGCACTCCTGGACGCTGCGGTCAGACTTCTCTTCCTCTGTTACTTTCCCGTGGAGGCGAGGCGGAAGATTCATGCCTGCCTCACCTCCTCACACACAGCCTGGCGTCCAGGCTAGTCTCCGTTCCCTCCTGGGAGCCCCCTGCCCTGGGTCTCAGCCTCTCCAGGGCCCAGCTGATCTCAGGGTGTCTTCCTTGAGAGGAGTTACTGTCGGAGACCCAGGGATGAAAAGACCAGAGGGGCTGGAGCAGGCGGGATTGGCTTCCTGGAGGCAGAGGGTCTGAGCGCTCAGGGACAAGGGCAGCATTCTAGGGCCTGTCCCGACAGGGGCTCCCTCCTGGCCCTGTTTCTGGTCCAAGCCGAGGGCCCTGGGCCCAGGCCAGGAAGGCAGCTCCTGGGGCCTAAGTCTTCCTTCCCCTTCCAACCCCGCCCTTTCCAGGAACAAGGGAGCTACCCTGGGGCAGCCGCCTCTGCCTTCTTCTTAGAAGCCCTCAGAGAAGGGTACTGCTCGTTCCCGTCACCCAAACCCAGCTGCTGGAAAGTCCTTCCTGGTGTCTCCCCTGACTCTCGGGCTGTGATGAACTTTCGTGAACATACTGTGTGCAGAGCACTGGCCCAGGAGCCAGGCCGGGGAGGTTGATGGAGGCCAGAGCCTGGCCTCGAGGTGTTCAGAGTGTGATGGGGGACACCCACCTGAAAACCCAGGACCTGGGCACAGCCGAGGTCCACCATGGCCAGCCGGTGACTGGAGCCCCACGGGCTGGGGTCAAGCCCAGCTGGACTGTGGAGGAGGCCCTGGGCTGCCTCGGCTACCTTCCTGACTCTCTGGGCCTCAGTTTCCCATCTGTAAAATGGGGCACAGGCTAGGTTATCTCCGAAGGCATTTCCAGATGTAAGCGCCCACGAATCATATTTGAAAACAAGAGACCAGTGCCTGACCCAGTGTCTCCAAGGTGGTGCCTTAGGCCCCTTGGTGTTCCTCAGACATTGATCACATTTCTTGAAAAGATCGTTTTGCAGGCAACGATGTTTGGGAAACACTGCTTTCCACTTGCTCTTTTTAAGGGCACATGGCCTGCTGCAGTGGTAAAAGTTCTAGGTACTACAGTTAGGAAATGGATCTTTGTTTAAAATTCTCATCCCCGACTCCTCCTCCTCCTCCTCTACTTCGTCCTCTTCCTAATTCCTTTTCTCCCATTCTGGTCCTTTTGTCTCCCCCACCCTCCCTCCCAAGAGTCAATGGGGTGGGGTGTTCCCTTGAGTTCTGACCCAGGGAAGGTCTGGGTGTCCCTTAGGACATAGTCCTCCTTTCCTCATCTCCCCGCAGTCCCAGCACGGAGCTCCACACCCCCCGCCCTGCCCTGCCCCTACCCCTGACCAAAGCTGCAGCCGCGTTGTCTCTCCCCACTCCTGAGGTGTGGCCCAAGCCCCAGCAGGCCCAGTCCTGTCCTCGGGACACCTTGCCTATTGGCCGAGACCAGGAGCCTCCCCTGCCTCCTGCCTAGCTCACCTTCCCAGCAGGACATCGCTCCTACTGGGGTTCGTACCTGTGAACTGGGTCTGTGTCACCTTCCACTATGTTGCCTGCCGCATAGAAGGTGCACAGTGAATGAATGACTTGCAGATAGACCGACAGACACAGACGGCAAAGTGTGGTGCTCATCAGTCAGACGGTTTCAGGCTTGAATCCTGGCGCCCCTATTTATTAGCTATGTGTTCCTAGCAAGTGACTTAATGTCTCTGAGTCTCAGTTTCCTTCCGGGTTGTGATGAGGATTAAATTAGATAATGTGCAAAGGGGGACCCCCCCAAAAAAGCTGGAATTTATTTATAAAAAATCGTGTATTTATTCTTACATGTTTAAACTTCAGTTACTTTCAAAGTACTTTCCACTTGATGCAATACACCTATCGACCCTTTTTTTCCCCCACTGCTCAAAAGTTTTTGAACTTGTCGATTTTGATGCCTTTTAGTGCTGTTTCTTGTTTTACTTCTTCCACATCAGCAAAACAATTCCCTCGTAGGACTTTTTTCATCAGGGGAACAAAAAAAGTCACTAGGGGCAAGATTGGGTGAATAGGGAGGGTGGGGCATGGGGTCATGCCGTTTTTGGTCAAAAACTGCTGAACACTCAGCATGGCGTGGGCAGGTGCACTAGCAAATCACCCATCATGAAATGGGCAAATGTACTGAAAGTCTTCAGGGGAAAAAAAATTCCCCGAAGCCGAATGCAGCCTCTCACAACACCGCCAGTCGGTACACTGATATAGATAGGTTCCTAGAACACTCACCTAGCAAAAGAAGCCTGTACTACAAGGGGTCCACCCTCCAGAAGATAATTCTGGGGGTTTTTTTGGGTCCCCCTAATGTGTAAACACTCTCTACGGTGCCTGACACATAACAGGCTCCGTAAATGGCAGCTATTGTCATTAGCATCTCAGGGATCAGCCTCCAAAGGGTGGCTGTCGCTTGACCTTGGGTTTGATGGTAGCCATCGCGTTTTATCCTGCAGAGGTGCTATCATGGATGTTCCCCTAGGGCTCCCAGTAATAATGTACCAAGAACTAGCAAGTGCTTAGCACAGTGCCCGGGACAAAAGGTAGACATAGTAATTGCCTTCTCTCAGCGATTTTTTTCCAGGTAGGATGGCTAACATATTGCGTATAATAATGTCTTGGTTAGAATAACACCCAGGAAAATCTCTTCCCTTTCTAGGGGGAAGAGTTGCACTGACTTTGACAAGAGCAACTCTCTGGGGTGCTCACCTGTCCAGGTGCTTTGTGCAAGTGGAGAGTGTAAGGTCTCTGTGAGGCTGCCGGGCAAGGGGGTTTGTCTTGCTGCCCTACCAGGTGGCAAGAGGAAAAGACAGGGTTTGAATGTCTCCTGTTTGGGGTTAGGACCTTGAGCGGCAGTCTTGGCTTTGGCAGGTGCCATGGGAAGAGCTGCTCCTGACTCTGCCACGGTCCCAAGTCTTGCTGTGTGACCTTGGGGAAGTCAGCTGCCCTCTCTGGGCTAACTCATTCCTTCCTCTGTACAATAAGGGAGTTGGCTTCTGAAATCTCCAGGGTTTGGGTTTTTTTTTTTAATATTATTTTTCAACTACAGTTTACATTCAGTTATCATTTTGAATTAGTTTCAGGCATACAGAATCGTGGTTAGACAGGCATATACTTTACTAAATACAAAGTGTTCCCCTTGATATTCCCAGTACGCACCTGGCACCATCCATAGTAATTACACTCTTATCGATTATATTCCCCATGCTGTACTTTACATCCCCGTGACTGTTCCGTAACTACCAACCTGTACTTCTCAATCCCTTCGCCCTTTTCACCCAGTGCCTCCGGGGTCCCAGGGGTTATAGGAAAAGGCCCACACCTGGTTTTGTCTCCCTGGGGCAGCCGTTCAGTGCTGGACATGTAAGCAAACAGCAGATGCTCAAAGTCCCGTTGAATCAGTTGACCAGGGACAGAACCCACCAAAAACCTGTCCCACTCCTTCTCTCCCCAGAGAACCTGACCCCTGGCCGGCACCAGGCTCTTTGGGGGCAATAACTATACATCCCCCCCACCACGGGCAGACCTTCACCCATTTGTTCAGGGTGCACAGAGCGGCAGACACATGTGTACAAGGGAAGGAGAACTTCCAGTCACAGGCGGATCAGATACATGCTTCCTTCTCATGGCTGTTAGGGTCAAAATCCCCCGTCTTCAGACTGGGTCGGCGGGACCCAGCCCCACTCTCATGCCGGGACGCCAGCCTGAGTGGCCGAGTGGCTGTCTCCCGGCCCCTTAAACTCAGGCGGTGCTTTCCGGCCTCCGAGCCTCCACCACGTGCTCCCTCTGCTGAACTCTTCCCACATCCCCTCCTCGGCTCCTCTGTGGGGCTCAAGCTGAAGGTCCCGTCCACAGAGACGCCTTCCGCATCCCTTCAGTGTCACTTACTCTCCGGCAGCACCCTGCCTTTTCCTTTATAGCACTCACTGCCATGGCTACATGGCAGTTATAGTCACATACTTATTGTAAGATTATTCATTGCACTACACTGTACTATGCGATACTATACTGTAAACATAAAAATATATACTATATATGTATACATTTTGCATATAATTGTTATCAAATTATATATAATTTGATATTACAATATTGTATTATATATTACATATTGTATATACCAAATATATTGTGTAATATGTAATATATATTACATATTAGATATGCTATATATATATATTTTATTGTGAAATTCATTGTCTGTCTTGCCACAAGGATGTCACATTCCTGAATCCTTGGTAGTCCACTGAGACCACCACACAGAGGTGGCCAATGAATGAATGTGTGAATAAATATAGTCTGGTGGGGAGGGTGGGGCACCCTGGAGAGAGGATGAGGGGAGCAAGGAGGCTGAGGGCTAGAGACTGGAGACTCGTCCGGGGTCTCGGGTGATGGAGACAAGTATCTTGATTACCTGGGCTCTTCCTTCTTTTGGAACTGGGAGGCCCTGAAGGGACAGGCTGGGTTTAACGGGGCACCAAGCACCTGAGGACCTAGGGCAGGGGGAGGAGGAGTTCGGGGATCCGAGCCAGCTCCCCAGCCAGCTCCACCCCTTCCTCCAGCATGCTGGAAGGACAGGGCAGATCTGTCAGCTTCAGACACCACTGCCCCCCCGGGGACCCAGCCCTGGGCCCAAGGAAGCTGCCGGGAGAGGATGGGGGTGGAAGAGTCGGGGTGGGGGTCAGGAAGCGCTCAAGTCTTTCTCTCCTCCCTCCTGCCCCACCCTCCACCCCCATCTCTGGCTAGAGCTTGCAGCCCCAGGCCTTGGCACTAGGGGGACGGGGGCGGGGGAATGGGGACAGAAATCCCATTCTGGCTCAGTGCCTTCCTCTCCTCCATTTGATTTGTTGGCCTCAGGATGGCGATTGCCCTGCAGCCCCTGGAGAGCCAGGCCCGGGCCTCGAGTCCAGAGGGAAAGGGAGGGGGCGCTGGCACTTCAGCCCTTCCTGCTCACTCGCACTGGGTGGACCCACCCAGCGCCCCCGGGCCGGGACCTGGGAGGCCTCGCTGTGAGTCCCAGCTCTGCAGGGGATTGTCGTGTGACCTTGGGTGGCCAACAGCATCCTCCTCCTCCTCTGCCAGTGTGACTCAAACCTGCAAGCTCATTAGGGAACTCGCTGTAAACACTGATGCCCAGGTCCCATTCCCCATCTCAGACTGGGGTGGGAGCCTGTTTTTAAAAGCCCCGCTGAGACTGTGATGCAGCGGGTGCGGGAACAGATCCTTCCTTAGGCCCCCTCCGCACCTTCGAGAGTCCCACCTCCTGGGAGGCGTCCCTCTGTGCGTCCCCGGTGCCACCTCACTGCCACCTCACTGCCTTCACTCCTGGCCTTCCCAGGGGTGCTGGCAGTGGCGCGGACTTCGCGGGGCCGCCTGGACCTGCCAGCACCAGGAGGAGCTTGGGAGGGGCCCTGGGAGCGCCTCCGGGCTGCCTCTTCCTCCTTCCTCCTCCTCCTCTTCCTTTCGACCTTTGCTTTCCCCGTTCCCACTTTCGCCAAAGCCTCTTGCCCAGGGCCTTGGTTTACTCTCTCTGCCTTGATTTCCTTCTCTCTCATCACTGCTTCCTCCTCCTCTTCTTTCTGTCCACTGCCCTCCCCCTCTGGGAGGTTTCGCAGTTTCCCCCCACCCCCAGCTGATGTTTCTGTCCCTTGGTATCCCCCCCTTCGCGGCCCTCTCTCTGGCTTCTCTCTCCTTCTTCTCTAGCCCCTACCTCCGCCCTCCCCACCCTGCATCTCCTGTCTCTGCACCACCCTTCCATCCCTCACCTGCCCTGTGCCTGTCAGCCTGGAAATGTGGGGAGGCTCCCAGGGGCTGGAGGGTCCTGGGAAATTCAGACCAATGGGGAGAGGTGACAACTTAAGCCAAGGTTTGTGCAAACAATTGTGGATGGGCTCTCAGGGCTGAGGGTGCTGCGCCCTCTTTCCCGACCCTCGAGTCCCCCACTGCTGGCCCCAGCCCACGTTCCCAAGCCACTTTGTCTGCTCTATGGCCCAGGGTGCCCTGGTCACCCTGCAGCTCTCTCAGGCCCGTGACCGGCACCCTAGCCCCTGTCCCCAGTTGAACTACCACCGTACCAGTGAGACCCTTTTTCCTGTGTCCCCGTGGCGCAGTGTTTGGGCTGCGTCGGGGTGGGGACCGGCCGTGAAGGGGATGGTGGGCTTTGACTGAACAGACCAGTTCCTCCTGTGTCCTCCAGCCTCAGAAGAACCACCTCTTGTCTTTCCTCAGTGACCTGCCGGGACAGGTGGTATGGGGCCTCCGGTCCCATTAACCCCTCGGGGCCAGGGTGGGGTCAAGGACCTGAGCCTCCCAGCTACCCTTGGAGGGAGCCTCCCTAGAGGCCAGAGCTATCAGGCTGCACTGGGCCGCCCACACCCAGGTGAAGAGGCCTTCTGGTCCCCAGGGCCTGGCTGAGCATGTGGGGTGAGGAGCTCGGCGGGCTCCCCAGGGAGGTCAGCGTGGCTCTGCTCGCCCATCCCAGGGGCTTTATTTATTCCAGGAGCTCTGGGCTAGAAGAGCCCCCCGTTTCTTCCAGACGCCCTCTGCGCACCCCACCCCAGGTGGGCCCCTGGCCCTGGTGTGGGGACGTGCCGAGGAGCAGCCCGGAGAAGGGCTAAGTCGGGAACTCTTGGGATGGCGTTGGCCGCGGCTACTCCTCCGGGAGAGGAGAACAAGGGACCCATTCTGTGTGTGGGAATTAATAGCAAAGAGTCATCTGGGGTGTCATTCAAGCCCTGATCAGCTCCCAGAGGAATGCAAGAGAGAGGGGGAGGGGGGGCAGGGAGAGGCCGGAGGCAGACATGTCAAAGGAAGGGCACCAGGGCCCGGCTGGTAACGGGAGCCTGCCCTGGCGGGCGGGCCCACGGCCCGGAGACGGGAGTCCTGCTTTTCATCGCAGGTGCATCCCTGTCCCCACTCAGGATGGAGACCCCCCTCCTGTCATTCGCTTACCAAGAGTCTTCCCTCTCTGTCTTCCCTTCTCCCTAGGATGCCTGCAGCCTCCACCCCCAGGTAGCTGTCTCCGCTGAGGCCTGGGGCCCAGCCCAGGCTGTGGGTCTGTCAGGGCAGGCCCACAGGCCCGCTTCCCCGGGCACCCCTAGTCTGCCCCCATCTTTGCCCGGGGCCCTTAATGTTCCCTGTGGGAGCAGCCCTGCAGCTGGTGCTGTGGAGGGCCAGCTTGGGCTCCCGAGTTGTACCTTCCATGCCAGGGTCCAGGTGGCCTAGCTCCAGGTGAGCTCAGACACCTTCCTGCACGCGGGGGACACTGGGGCACTTCAGCCACCCGTGGAGCTCAGCTTCCCCTGTCCGTGTCAGCTAGGCTGTGGCTGTGCACGAGGTCCTGCAGGCCTCTGGAGACGCCTTGAAGGTCACAGCCTAAGGAAGGGCGTTGGAGACACTTGAGGTCAAATTCTTGGTTTTGGGGATGTGCGAGCTGCTCCAGAGGGGACCCACCTACCTGTAAGTCACCTACCTCTCAGCCCAGTGCCATGACTCTGCCCCAGGGAGGACCTCCCAGGTGTCAGCCAGGTCTCTGGGCTAATGTGAACTGTTCCTGGACTGTGCGGGGCAGGGGGGCCACTGGAGGCAGAGAGTGGCTCTGCCCCCGTGAGCAGTCGGCCTGGGCCCTCAGGTCTCAGGCATGAGATGGGGGCATCTCACACTCACCTGGCACTTCATTGCGAGGCAACAAGTATAAGGTGCCTGACACAATAGCTAACCCGAAGCACTGTTGTTATTTTTCTTGTGACTATTAATATTATTGGAGGTCTGGGTGGCTTCCAGTGCCGTTGGGCTGAAAGGCACACCGTAGGCACCATTTGACCGTCTGAATCTGTGCCTGGCAGCCAGTACCCCTCGGGCTAGTCATAGGAATCCTGTCATCGCTCTTCCTTGGCTGTGGTTTCAGTGGGGGTGAGTGTCCTGGTCCCCAAACCTTCCCTGAGCCAGCATCCACACGTCGCGACTCATCTGGCTGGTGCTGCTGGAACATGGTGTCTTGCCCCCAACAGCATGGTGCAGGGACGGAGTGTGCGGCCACTGTGGGAGCTCTGGAAAGCTCCGAGCCTTGGTTTCCTCCTTGGGAACATAGCCAGCCTTCCTCACCATGGCAGAGAAGGGCATGTTGAAGCCTGAAGGGACCTTACAGGTGGCCCAGCCGCATACTCTGTGGTCCAGACAGGGAGCTGAGGGTTAGAGAGAGGGGCCTTTCTGAGGTTGTGAGAGATGGACAGAGCTTGCAGGCCTGCTCCCTGGCTGGAGTCTGGATTCCTGGGCCCTGGCCCGAGTTCTACCTCTAGGAGCTGAGTGGATTGGGTAATTCCTCGTCCCTCACTGGGATGGGAGAGGATCTACTGAAAGAAAGGAAGTGGAGCCTTTTGCAAACCGTTCAGTTGCTCTGCAATCATTGGGGTTTATTAGGTGGGTCACTTTGGGACACCTTCTCCCATGAATGTGTTGGCCCTCTGGTCTTGCGAACCTGGGAGGAGGATGGCCGGTGGTCCAGGCCTGTCCCCATGCCCTTCTCCAAACCCCATGTAGGGGTCTCGGGTGGTTGGTGTCCAGAGCACAGAGGGACAGGCCCAACGTGCGCAAGAGGTAGGGCAGCCCAGGGAGTCTCTGTGTGGCTTGGGAGGTATGGCGGGTGTTTGAATGTGACATTCTCCAACATCTTCAAGATGAAGTGTGGGCTGACGAAGTCTCACTATCTCTGCTCTGGGCTGGGTCCCAGACTTCGAGGAACTCATAGCCTGGTGACCTTGGTGTTCGTTATTTTAGCTCTTGTTCTCAGCATCATGCTCGGCACATAGTAGGTACTCAGGAAACATTTCTGGGACCGAATGGGTTGATGGTGTTGAGACAACCCCACTGCTGACAGGATGAAGCGTGCAGGTGGAAGTGAAGTCTGTGTCTCGCCTGGAAGCAGAGAAAGGGACAAGGAGCAAGTGCAGAGTGGTGGGGACAGGGGACCTGCGACCGATGAGGGATGGGTGTGGAGGGAGGTCAGGGGACTGGGAATTGGATGGTCCTGAGTTCACTTCCTCAACCTGCAACCTTTAATTCACAAGCTGGTTCCCTGCTCTGAGCCTCAGTTTCCTGACCCGTCATTAGGGATGATAGGATCTCTTTCATGGGGTGGTGACGAGGCTCAGGTCAGGGAACACGTGGGCGCACAGTAGGCTCTCGACTGCACTCATGCTGGACACAAACAGTGTGATGCGACGCGGAGCTCTTTGGAGAGAACCGGCATCAATTATAGAAATATTTTATAGAGACGTAGTGACAGATACAGAAATAAATACGGGCCGCATTGTATTAGATTTGTAGAGGCAAAAGATCGATTTTTAGAGGAGTTTATGAATTTACTCGTTGCACGGACAGTGCTTGAGTACCTACTCTGTTCTGCCTGTCTACTGACCACCAGGGACATGGAGAGAAACCGGGATCTGCCCCTGGACCCTGAAGCTCATGGTCCTCAGGAGGAGATCGGCAAACACCTCATTCCCGGCACCCAGTATGGTCGGCGTCGGGCACAGACGGCGGCCCCGGGGGGATCTTTTTAACCTGTGGCAGGGGAGGCCCAGGGACTAGAGGTTTCTTATTGGCCCACAAAATCATTTGAGAACTAAAGAGAAAAACCCCAGTTTCAAAGTCTGTGGAGAAAAATAGCAAAATAGAGATTAATCAAAATTTCCAAACAAATGAATCACAAACATGCTTTAAAACCTGTTTCCAGCCAAGCGGTCTTATTTAGTCTGTGACGAGGGTGCGTGTTGCTGTACTTGCTACGCTGGGGCTCCGTCTGAGACCTACAAGGGTCCTATGAAATGATGCCGTGAACCAGCGGCGGTAGGTGCTCAGCAGAGGGGGCCGTGCTGGGGCCCCCAAGGATGGCTCCCCGGGGTCAAACTTAAAGGGAAAGAAGTACCTGAACAGAGAGAAAAGCTGCCTAATGGTAATTAAGGTAAAGAAGGTGCCTGAGGGAAGGTACAGGGGAAGGAAAGCACATGGGGGGTGGGGAGATGTGTACATTGTTGGGAGTGAGAGATTTTTCGGACTTAGGGTCTGGAGAACAGGGGAAGGGGCAGTAACACTAGAAAGGTTGGCAGGGGATTTTATCCTGAGGACAGTGGGGAGCCCCGGAGAAGTTTTAAGAAGGAGAGAGGGGGTGGTCACATGGTCAGACTTCATATATATAAACATATGAATAAATATATATATATACACACACAAACATACATACACACACACACATATATATATATTTATTCTCACCTGAGGACATTTTTTTCATTGCTTTTAGAGGGAGAGGGAGGGAAAGAGAGAAACATCAATGTGCGCCCTGGCTGGTGTGGCTCAGTGGACTGAGCGCCGGCCTGCAGGCCAAAGTGATGCTGATTTGATTCCCAGTCAGGGCACGTGCCCGGGTTGTGGGCCAGGTCCCTGGTTGGGGGCAAGCGAGAGGCAACTGATCGATGTTTTGCTCTCACATCAGTGTGTCTCTCCCTCTCTTTCTTCCTCCCTTTCCATCTCTCTAAAAATAAATAAATAAAATCTGTAAAAAAAGAAGAAGAAGAAACATCAATGTGAGAGAGAAACATCAATTGGTTGTCTTCTCCTATGTACCCCGACCAGGGACCGAACCTGCAACCTGGGCATGTGCCCTGACTGGGAATTGGACCCACAACCTTTTGGTCACAGGATGATGCTCCAACAACTAAGCCACACCGGCCAGGGTGGTCAGATTTTTTTTTTTTTTAAGTTCACTGTCAAAGCATCAGGGGAGATGCCCGGTGGGTGCAGAGGGGAGGGAGGTGCTGGAAGAGACTGGAGGCTGGCAGTCCAGTTAGGAGGCTGAGGTGTTAATCATGGGGGAAGACGGTGAGGACCTGTGCTGGGACAGGGCCAAGGTGGGGAGCGAAGTGGAGATGCGATCTGAGAACTAATCCAGCAGGGGCTGGAGTGAAAGATGCTGGAACAGGTGGTAACGCCAACACCTGCCATTCCCTGAGTGCTCACTGAGGGCCTGGAGCGTTCTACGAGGTAACTTCTTCCTGTATCCTCCTAACTTCCCTTGTGTAGAGAGGTATGTGAGGCAGGTTTCACTTTACTGAAATCTGTGTTATGTATGCCTTCAACTAACCAGAGTCCTATGTACCCTGCACTTAACAAAACAATGTCAAAAAAGTATATATGTGAGATACATTCATTGTAGACGAGAGAGAGAATGTAGAGAAACAAAAAGAAGAAAGTAAAACTCGCTCCCAATCCCATTGTCCAGAGAGTGGAAACAGTCTTGTGTAACTGGTTTCACACTTTTATCCCTGAATGCGTGCAACTCTCTGCACATCTGAATGTGTCTGTCTGAGTGGTTCAATGCACCGTAGCTTGTCTCTAGGTGGAGGCTGAGGTAGATGTTTGGGGTGCATCTGAGCATGTATATACACGAGTATTTGGATTCACAGCAACTCCACAGTCAGCAAACTTTATAGATTCGTACTGTTGCTCACTTGATCTGTCAGGGACTGAGAGAAGCAAGCTCAAATTATCTATTTCCAATGTGTTTCAATTTCTCCTCGAATCTCCTCTAGTTTCTGCTTTATGGTTATTAATGCTATGTTATTTGGTGCATACATATTTATGTTTTTATACCTTTATTATGCTTAGCTTTAAGCGTCACAGAGTCCACTTTTCCGCCATTTTTATTGCTTTTGGTCGAAATTTAACCTTGGGAGATCATGAGGTTGCAAGTTCTGGTCATCTGCACTTGCTTCGTATGCCTTCACTGACAGCAAACGAATAATCTGAGCACTGGAGGCTGATGGAACGGACTGGAATCCCGTGTCGGAATCCTGATTCCGACCTTCACTGGATGTATGACCTTGGGCGACTCCCTTCAGGTTTTAAATCTCCATTTTTGACAAATGAGGCTGCTAGAAACCTAATAGAGTTGTTGTGATTAGGGGAGAAAAGCCTCGCATTAGAAGTAAAAGGTCACTCCGAGTGAAGACCGCAGGGCAGGCTTCGAGGCTGAGTCACGGAGCTCGCTCGTGAGAGCACGTTCGTGTGCAGAACTGGTGGCAGGGCCAGGGAGAACCCCCGCTTCTACACTAGCGGTTGTGGGGTCGGGTTGGGAGGAGGGGTCCCACCATGGAGACATTGGGATGGAATTGGTGACCAATTGCTCTGTGTAGGTGGCAGGGCAAGGGTTGTCAGACAAAGTGGGGACGGAAGGCGCGATACTAGCCCCTGAAATGGAGAAAGCTAGAGAAACCCCCGCCTCAGGTGAGGTCTATGACCGGTACCTTCCCTGGAGGGATAAGTTCACACGTAGTTAAGCACAGGCCTTAGAAACCTGTGGAACAATTTGACATCGCTGCAATTTCCACGAGCCCGGTTGGTTTTCAGTCATGAATTTTTACCGTATTGTACAAAAGTACTAGTCCACGAAGGGTGGGTTTTCCAAAAAGTTTCTCCTCTGTTCCAGTGAGCTGGAGAGGGGCTGGCCTGGGGGGACAGTGGCTGTGCGGGGAGGGCAGAGAGAGCTAGCTGGGCGGCTATGCATGCACCCAAGGGACCTGGGGGTCATTTGTGGGGTCATAGGGTCAGAGTGATGATGGGGCACTGACCACAGCCACCCATCCCATGGCAGTGAGCTCGTCCAGCCGTCTGGCCCCAGCTGCCCACCGAGCCGCTATTCATGGAGCGCACTACACCAGGACGGAGGCCGCAGCCTTACATGGAGACTACAGAGCAGAGTGAGGCAGGCCTGTCCTTACCCACCCAGCGCTGACACCTCTCGCTCCAGTCCCAGCTTGGGGAGGGGATCAGCTCGGCTCTGGGGAACCGTGGGCGAGGGCAGCAAGGAGCGGCTTTCCCATCCTGCTCGATCCACTGCCCCGACCCACCCAGAGCCCCAGCGAGCGCCTGGCTCAGGGAAGGGACAGCGGAAGGCCGGGGACAGAGTACAGGGCAGCTGGGCCGTGGTCCCAGCTCTGTCACTTCTGTCCATGCTGTGGTCCTGGGGAGGCTCATCAGCTCTCTGGCCCCCATCTTCCTATTCTGCACGGCGGGAATCCCGGGGGCCTCTGTCCTCACCTGGCAGAACTGAAATGGAAAGAGACCCCCTGACTATAAAGAGCTTTGGCGGGGGCGGCAGGCCAACTTGGAGTCACTGTTAGAGCTCCCTGGCTGCACCCCGCACCTGTCTTCTAGCTGTCCTGGGGAGCCACAGCCTCGCACAATTTGGAAGGAACTTGGATTTTACTAGTTACAAGTGCTCCGTTTTTTCAGTGAATGAAACCGATCGGTCTAAAGAGGGTAAGGGGTGGGGCTGGGGTCATCAGGGTGAGCAGCAGAGTGAGAACTTGAACCTGACTCCGGCTTGAGGTCTAACACAAGGCACCAGGCACCCTGGGAGCCCGCAGGGAGCAGTGTGAGCACCGGGACAGCAGGCAACCCCGCACCCCCACCCACCCCTCCTCGCTGGGTCTCCTGAAAGCACCCACCAGGACTGGCCCTGGCTGGGGGCACCTCCTGGGAGGGCAGCAGGCAGAGGGGGAGCAGGCTCAGTGACAGTGCAGACCTTGAGGGGCTGGCAAGGCAGGTGGCAGTGGGGAGGCTGGCTGGCAGGTGGGAGGAGGCACCCAGCCTGCAGGGACAGATGTTCAGGGACAGGAGTCCTGACTTGTGAAGATGAGCCAGACAAATGAAGACCCTTGGCTCAGAGGAGGTGGGAAGAGGCCGGAGCCACGGCAAGGGGCAGCTGGGGAAGGGCAACGGGGAGGAGGGAGCAGGTGGAGCAGCCCCCATGTCACCAAGACCCCCTTCCCCATCCATGTCTGCAAGACGGGGTGGGGGGACAGGAAATCCCTGTCAGCGACTCTAATGGAGGGCAAATGATAGAGCCAGCGCCAAGGGGCCTCTGGTCTCAAGAAGGCGGCCAAGGAACTCTGTTCCTTCCCTACAGGCCCTGGCGTGGGTGTGCGAGAAGCAGGTGAATAAAGGAATGCCTGAGTGGCAGGGAGAGGGGACTATAGTAGTGGTAGCCCGGTGACTCCTGTCCGGCTGTCCAGAGGACTATGGCACTATTGGGCTGCCCTGGGGCCTGGCTGCAGGCTCTGAGCCCCTCCAATTCCCCGTTTTCCTACCCACGCTTCCCCTGTCACTCCCCCACCCCCCTTATAATGGAGCCATTTGTATTTCATGAGCCCTGCTACCCTCCCTCACGTCCTTTTAAGACCAAAGCGGAGAGAGTGCCTGGGGAAAAGCAGGAAGGGCTATCGTTTCTGGGATTGTAAGATGTAGTTCAACTCCTGGAACTGGGGTGGGCCCCGGGGGCGGGACTCCAGTTACTGGGAGGAATCCGTTGTGGAATCAGGTGAGGTCAGAAGCTGTGACCAAGTGACTCAAGCGCTTGATGGGGAGAGGGCCAAGCACGCTGGTCATGGGCAAGGCTCTGGGGCAGCCTCGGGCTTGTTTGACCCCTCTGAGCCTCTACTCCCGCTTGTAGAGTGAGGAGCGTGAAGCGCCACCGCTGGGGGTCATCTGATCTGGAAAAACACTTAGAACCGTGCCTGGTCCACAGGAAACAGCCCTTTGACACACGTTTATTGAACACCCACTGTGGACCCTCGGACCACAGCTGTGAACTAATAAGAAAAATACAACCAGTTGCAGAAACAAACAAAACTTGGAATAAGTAAATTGTATGTGGCGTGACGGAGGGGAAGTTGAGCGGGGAAAGGGGTGTCAGGAGTAGAGAGAAGGGTAGCTCCCAGTTTTAAGTAGGTGACCGAGGCTGGCCTCCCTGAGAAGGTGACACGGAGTGAAGATCTGAAGTTGCTCTGGCAGCTGCGCCTGTGGAGAAGGACACTCCACACAGAGGGAGCAACCGGGCACGGGCCCTCCAGCGGGAGCACGGCTGGGACTTTCGAGGGATAGGAGCAGCACGTGGGGAGCGTGCAGCAGGGGGTGGGGTCAGAGAAGGGTCTGGGAAGGGCCTGAAGGGCCAGGCAGGAGCTGGGCAGCCAGGGAGCAGAGGACCAGGTGGCGGTGATGGCCAGGGTGGCCCCAGTGCGGTGGCGAGAAGTTGGCAGATAGATACCTGATTGTGTTTGTTTCTCCTGTTGAACAATTACTTTTAATAGCTTTATTGAGGAATAGTTGACATACAATAAAGTACACACATTTAAAAGGTCCGCTCTGATGAGTTTTGACACGTCTGTAAACACACATGAAACTATCACTGCAGCCTAGAAAAGGAATGTATCCGTCAGCCCAAGGCTTTCCTCCTGCCCCTCACCATCTCTCCCTGCGCGCCCCCCCAACTCCCCTGCAACCAGGGATCTGCGGTTCAGTCCCTGCAGGTTAATTTGCATTTTCTGGAGTTGTATCTAATGGACTCATACAATGTATACTCTTTTCTTGGTTTGACTTCTTTTACTCAGCATCTTTGTTTTGAGATCGTATCCATGTCGTTGTTTGTATGGATAATTTATCTCTTTATTGCTGAAGAATTTTCTATTATAGGGATCGACCGCAATTTTTTTATCCATTCACTTGTTGATGGACATCAGGGTTGTTTCCAAATTTTGTCTATTACCAACAAAGTTGCTCTGAACATTTGGGCACAAATTGTTGTGAGGACATATGTGTTCATTTCCAGTAGGTAATTACTTAGAAGTGGAATGGCTGGGTTGTGTGGTAGGTGAACATATATTTAATTGTTGAAGGAACTATCAAACACTGCTCCAAAGTGGTTGTACCATTTACATTCCCACCAGCAGGGCATGAGAGTTCCACTTCCTCTACAAACTGGACGGCTTCTGGGAGGGTCAGTCTTTAATTATAGCCAGCTGGGTATGTGTAGTGTAACTCCTGGGTAGTGGTTTCTGTTTGCATTTCCCTAATGACGAATCACCCTGAGCATCTTTGCATGTGCTTACTTGGCATCTGTGTGTGTTTGGTGAACTGTCTTTTCAAATCTTATGTCCATTTAGAAAACTGGGTTGTTTGCTTTCTTATTATTGTGTTTTGAGAATTCTTCGTATATTCTGATTACAGCCCTTTACTAGGTAAACAATTTTAAAATACTTTCTCTCAGTCTTTTTATTCTCTTAATGTGTTTTGAAGAGCAAAATTTTAAAATTTTGATGAAGCCCAATTTATCAATTTTTTATTTTATGTGTTGTGCATTGAATGTTATAGCTAGGAAAATTTTGCCTGAGATCCCAAAGATTTTATCCTATATTTTCTTTGAAAAGTTTTATATTTTACATTGAGGTCTTTGATCTGCTTGGAGCTAGATTTTATTTTGTTTGTTTGTTTTTTGGGGGACATGTTATGTGGGATAAGGGTCAAAGTTCATTTTTCTTTTTCTTTCTTTTCTTTTCTTTTTTTTTTTTTTTGCATGTGGTTATTCAGTTGAGTACCATTCCTTGAAAAGACTCTCCTTTCCCTGTTGACTTATCTTTTGCACCTTTGTTGAAAATCAGTTGGCCGTGTGTGTGGGTCTATTCTTGGGTTATTTCTTCATCGATCTATATGCCTTTCTTTGTGCTAATACCACACTGCCTTGACTATTGCACCCTTATAATGAGTCTTGAGATCAGGCTATTTTAATTTTTCCAACTCAGTTCTTTTTCAAAATTGTTTTGACTATTTGAGATCCTTTGCATTTCCACAGACATTTTAGAAACAGCTTGTCAGTTTCCCCAAAATAGCTTGCTAGGATTTTTATTGGGATTGGATTAAATCTATAGAACAATTTGGGGAGAACTGATATCTCAACAATATTGAGTCTTTCAACCCATGAACGTGGCATATCTCTCCATCTATATGTATCGTTAATGTCAGTGATGTTTTATAAGTTTCATCTTTTGTCCAATTTCTCCCTAAGTATTTTGTATTTTGTATTTGATGCCAGGGAGCAAGATCTCAAATGTGCTCTCTCTCTCTCTTTTTTTCACCTTTTAGTTTGAAATCATTTTAGACCTACAGAAGAGTTGTAAAGATGGTACAAAGAGTTTCTGTGTATCCTTTACCTGGCTTCCTCTAATGTCCTTTCCTTTGTTCCAGGACCCAAGCCAGATCCCATACTGCATTGAGCTGTCATGTCTTTGTCTCCTCCCCTCTGTGACAGGTCCTCAGTAGTCTTTCCTTATGTTTCATGACCTTGACATTTTTGAAGAGTACTTGTCATTCCTTTTGTAGAATGTCCCTTAATTTGGGTTTTTCTGATATTTTCTCATTATTAGACTGAAGGTATGGGTTTTGGAGAACACCACATAAGGGATGTGTGCTTCTCTTTGCATCATGTTAGGGGGTACATAATATTGGTGTGCCTTATCAGTGGTGACATCAACCTGGGCCACTTGGTTGAGGTACTGTTGGCCACATCCTCCACTGTAAAGATACTGTTTTCCTTTTTATTCTCTGTCTGTTGGAAGTGAGTCACTAGGTCTGGTTCACAATGAAGGAGAGGAAAATTAAGCTCCACCTTTAGCATCACAGGTTTATCCTAGACTTCCCACATTGCATGTTTGTAACTTCTTTCTTGGACTGAGGAACCTGGCTCTTGTTATCAATGGTATATTTACCTATTTGTTTAAACTTTGTGTTCATATAAAACAGTCTTGGAATTGCTAAGCTGTGCCTTGTGAGAAACAAATTTACCAACTAACATACAGTATTTGTGCACAGTTATTTTTGTCTTGAGTATTACAGTATCTAGTAAAAACACCATTGTATAAAGTTATTTGGGTCAGGTCTTTTCTTCTCCACCCTATTTAGTGTCTTTATGTCAAACATTTGTTATTCATATTTATCCCTAAGTGTTTCATACTTTATGGGTTTATTTTAAATGATATGTAAAAATTTTAAATTTCTGATTGTTTTTGCTAGTATAATATACATAAATATAACAGATTTTTTGGTATACTGATCTTATGTCTTGTAACCTTGCTAAACTCACTTCTTATAGTAGAATTTTTATAGATTATTTAGGATTTTCTATATAAATGATTCTGTTGCCTATGAGTGAAGATCATGTTATTTCTCCCTTTCCAATCTGTATACCCTTTATTTCATTTTCTTGCCTTATTGCACTGGCTGAGAATTCTAGTACAATGTTGAATACAAGTGAGATTGGACATTCTGGATGTATTTTAAAGATAAAGCTCATAGGATTTCCTAAAGGATTGGTGTTCAGTGGTCATTATTATTTCTTTCTGTTGGAGAAAGAGTTGGTGCCATGGAAGGGGCCTAGCCCCAGTGGAGGTGGTGGAATGGCTTGTGGGGTCAAGGAGTGGTCAGGATGTTGTCGAGAGGCCCCTGCTCAGCAGAGGTGAGAGACAGGTGAACAGGAGACTTTCCTATACATCTTCCTTCTGCCAGTTTGGATTTAAATGTGAAGAGACTAATAACGATTCCCTGTGACTTTTTTTTTTTTTTTTTTTTTAGGGGAAGTCATGCTAAAGCCTTTTTGGAGGTTAGCTCCCAAATAAGTCATTCAGCACTTATCTGGCTCTCAATCCCAGATTCCTAGTTTTGGGTGTCCATCCCAAAACAGTTGAGTAGACGGATTTGGATTTGGAGTATGGAGTCCTGGGTTGGAATCCTGGCTGCGTAAATGCAGCTGTGTCACCCAAGGGGAGACCCGGGCCCAGTGGCCCCATCCGTGGAGGCCACAGTATGCAGCTCAGGGTGTCTGCGAGCTTCCACAACAGCAACTATAATAATAATGGCCACACCTGTTGAAATTTGCCATATGCCAGGCTCTGTACTAAGTACCTTACTTGTGTCATTTAGTCTTCCCAAGTACCCCGTGAGATAGGTACTTTCATTATCCTCATTTTACTAATGGAGAAGTTGCAGTAAAGTGGTAGGGGAGGGCATCTGATTTCTGACCTCTGCTGGGAACTGTCCTGCTTTTGCTTGTGCTGCCTCCTCAGATCAAGTATCAGCTCCTCCCAAAACTCTCCCTTGACCACCCCCCCACCCCCGCCCCGCTACCTACCCAGCCCCAGCAGCATCAGGCCCATGTCCCGGGGCTCCCGCCCACCCATTGCCTTGCTCCCCCAAATCTGGGCTGTGTCTTGCTCACCCTCACACCCCATGTCTAGCAAGCATCTCAGCGCCCACCGGGCCATCCGCCAATCTCGCCTGCCCTGCATGCGCAGCTTGGGCTGCAGCCTGATTCACCGTCTCGTAGACCCAGCTGTGGGCTCTGGCCACACCCTTGGGGGTCTCTGAGAAGGTGGCCACTTGCGGTGAGGCCATCGCTCTAGATGAAGCCCCTGACCTGAAGACATCTTGGGCCCGAGTCTCCCTCTGCACCAGCACGAACCGGCCCCAGGATGCTCCAGGAAGTACTGTGCATGACACCCGCCCCCACCCTCCAGAGAAGGGACCATTGTGTCTGAAGGGTTAATGAGGGATGCAAGGAAGGGGCCCTTTAGCCATGATGCCCTCTGACCTTTCATAAATCAGAGGGGCTGGGGAGAGAGGGGGCTGCTTGGCAGGACTGGGTGGGGTGGGGGCTTAGAAGCAGCTGCGCGCGACGTTGACATTGTTCCCACCATTCTAAGTGCAACAAATCCCTCTATTGTGTTCCTGGTTTATCTGGTTCCTCTTGTTTATTAGCATGGCTCCTTTGGCAGTGGTTCCAGCCCTGGGCGGGTGGAAAGAGTGCTGGCACGCACCACAGGGGGAGGGGGCCAGGAGGGGGCTGCCATCAATGCCCGCATTGTCCCCTTGCTTTTTGTTTCTACTGTAATGACATGTTGGAAGAGAGAGAAGAGAAAAAAAAAAAGGCTCAAGTTGGGGTGGGAAGAGGAGGGCAGAAAAGAAAGAGGGAGCAAGGGCCCTGGTGTGGATTGATGTCCGGGCCTGGGCGGATGTGCCGGCAGCTGGGCAGCCGGGTGGATGGAGCCAGGCTGGGGTGCCTGGGGGGGTGGCGGCGCAAGGGGCCATCCAGCCTCCCACCCCAGCCTCTGCTGCCTGGCACCACGTCCCCCAGCCATCCTCCAGCCCTCCTGGGGCAGATGTGGGCTGTGCCAGAGTGGGACAGGTGCCAGGGTCGGGGGTCTGCATCTTGACGCACCCCAGCCTGGCTGTGCCGCCCAAAGCAGGCCGCTTAGCCTCTCTGGCTCTTGGTGTCCAAGGTCTGCAAAAAGGCCAGGCTGGGGGAGAAAGGCCATTCTGGCATTTCAGAAATGGTGGCATGTCCTCCCCTGTCCTGGGTCTGCACTTCGGAGCCTGGGGCAGAATGAGGACTCCCACCGGGACAGAGGGCCCAGCACTGCTCCAGAAAGGCAGAGTGCCAGCTTGGCAAGGTGGCTTCATCTCCCATCTATGCCTGGTCCACACAATGGGGTGGCGGGGGAGGAGCCTGACAGGGTTGGGTGGAGCTCCGGTCCCACCTGGCTGGGCCGGGCCTCCCCCTCTTCAGACGGCAGGACTCCGGGCTCTTGCAGTTCTGGCTGCTGGGCCCCGGGAGGGGGTGGGGAGAGCTCAGGGCACCTGAATGGGGCATGAAGTGCCTTGACATCTTGGGGTTGGAGGGATCTCTGAGGCCCCCGGGCCCTCCCTGCCACTTCCTATAGGCCTTTCTGTAGCACCAGCCAAGTCACCCGCCTCTGCTGGCACATCCCCAGTGACACAGAGCTCCTGTTCCACATGTGGTATTTCTGTCCTTGCCCAGCCAGACTTCTGGGAAGTTCTTTCTGAAATCTGTCTCCCTATAGCTTCTGACTTTCTGGTTCAGTTCTATTCATTGGAACCACAGGAAACAAGTGAAGCCCCCCCAAGCGTCAGCTTCGTCACCTGTAAAACGGGAACGATAGTCCCTGTGCTTCGCCGTGGAGCAGAGGCTGTGTTGTGAGGCCGTGGGAAGTTCTCCAGACCTTCCTAGGCCTCCATGAGGGCCTCTGTCCTTGGGAAAGGGTGAGGACCATTCCTCACGTGAATAAAGACAGAGTTTTCTGAGAGGACTGGCTTTGGGTCAGGGCTGCAGCTAGGGTCAAGGTCAGGGCTCAAGCTTGGGGCCAGGATCAGGGTTCAGTAAGGGGTCAGGGGCAGGGCTGTCTGGGATTTGGAATAGGGCTCAGTGTGCAGACAGTGGCAGAGATGGTTTATTCTGGGGTTAGGATAATGGCTTATAGTCGGGATCAGGGTCTAGGCTGTGACCAGGGTAACGTTCATTTTTGGACTCAGGACCTATGTCCAGTCTGTGGCCAAGATCAAGGCTTATAAACATTCATTTGGATTTAGGGTCAGGCCCCAGGCTGGGGCCAGGGTCAGGGTCAGGCCTTCAATCCGCACTGGGGTTGAGGCTCAGGCTCAGGCTCTCGCCCAGGCTTGACGGACAGCCTCTCACTGGAATCAAGGCTTCGTCTGTGGCCGGACCGCATTCAGGGCTCAGTGGTGACTGGGGTCAGGGCTCAGTCTGAGGCTGTGTCTTTGACTGTTAGGAGACCTAGGTTGGGGCTGAATTCCTGAATGTGTGGTTTTCGCACCTGGCCCCCTAATGGCTCAGCTCACCAGGGTTTTCTGTGGCAGACGCCAGTCTCTAGAAGCAGTCACCATAGCTGACAGCTCGGGGGTGCACAGGGAGTGACGTGGGTGGAGATGAAACAGGAGGGCAGCTGCGGGAGGAGGCCAGGGTGCGATGTGTGTGAGACGGGAGTCTGGGAGTCAGATAGGGAGGAGGGTCGGCCTCTGGAGGGGGAGGGAACCAGGCCACCCTGGCCTCAGGATTTCCAACAGATCCTTGCGGGTGGTTTGGGGCTGGGAAATATGGCTGACATGGAGAAGAATGGCCAGGGGTGATGGGGAGGGAGAGGGCAGGACAGGAGAGAGAGAGAGAGCCACCTCAGGAGCCTCTGGCCTGGCCTCGTGTGCAGACGCGTGGACGTGTGTGTGGATGTGTGTGTGTGTGCGGGGAAGATGTCAACAGGACATACTTGGGCCTGTGGGTATGTCTGAGTGGATGGAATTGTGTGCGGGGTGTACGTCTGGGGCTGCACATGTTTTGGGGGTACATGGCAGAGTCAGACGACACCATCCATCACCCTCTCCATCCTTTCATCCCCAAGATGTGGGTGCCCCTTCTTCAGCCCCTGAGGGTCCCGGCCATCCCCACGTGACTGGCACCTGAACCCCGGATGACCCAGCAGCGGAGAGCCTGTGACCCACTTCCTGATTGCAGGAGATGCTCCAGAAGCGCCCTTGCTGGAAGAGTCCACAGGCTCGCCATGGACGCCCTCAGGAGGCAGTGGGGGAGTGAGACCGTCAGATTGCGGGTCATGGTTACCACCCCCGAGCACCACACCCCTCCCCCCCAGGCTGCCCAAGCTCAGCTCCAAAATGACCCCATTCATAGGCACCTGCCTCGGGGGTAGACTGGCCCAAGGCAAGGGGCCAGGTCCCCTGGTCAGGCAACGGTGGGCACAGGTCAGGGCACAGTTGAGGTCAGGCTGTGGTCAGGGAGGAAGGTGCCATCTCTTGTCTCATGCAGGGGGTGCGGTGGGGCAGCCCAGGTCTTCAGGGGCCAGACAGGGTGGGATCCGAAAGTCACCTGCTCCCCAAGCCCCATGCCACTGTTTTCTTAATTCTTTTCTGCTGTCACCATCCAGAGGCTCAATGGGTAGAAGGTGCCCCTTCAAAGTCTCCACCCCCTTGTCCTCTCTGTGTTTTCCTTCTCTTCTTTCTCTGCCACCCTCAAGACCTCTGGGGTTTCTTTCTTGTCTGAGCGTCAGCTGCACATTTGCTCACCTTGGGTCAGGGTCCATGGTAGGGTGTCAGCGTCAGAAGGGACCCAAGTCCCACACCAGTAATGGGCCTGAGTGTGAGGGATCCCCTGTGCGCGTCCCTCCCCAACCAGTTCCTCAGTGTTACTGTGTACGGGGCCCCTTGGCCGAGCATCCCGGGCTCAGAGGAGAGCACTCAGCGAGCCACTGCTGCTGCGGGAAGTCACAGCCCGCAGGGAATTACGGGCAGGCCAGGGGGCGCCCAGCTGGGGAAAGGCGGCCCTGAACTAAGTTGTGTGGATGGGGAGGAACCGGCCGGCCAGGGCGTGAGTGGATGTGTGTTGTCGGGGAGAGGCCCAGGGCTTGCTGTCCAAGGGGAACCGGGTGCCAGGGCTGCCTTTGCTGACTCCCCGTCGCCGTTCGCCAAGAGGAACTCCAGTAGAGACCGTGCGTTTGGGGGTTAGACCGGGTGCGGTGAGTCTTGGCTCGGATGCTTTCTAGCCCCGTCCGTCGTCTTGGAGAAGCTCAGGAGCCGCCCGGAGCCCCAGTTTCATCAGCTGTAAAAGAGCGTCATGGATGCCGTCTGCAGGGGGCAATGTGAAAATGAGCCTCGCTCCTCCTGCCTAGTAAATGCGACCACAAAACTTCCCCACTCCAATGGTCGAAGCAGCTGCCCTGGCTTTTTTGATTGTGCGTCCTGCTGTGAAAACATGCGGGCACAGCCCTGGCTGGTGTGGCTCAGTGAACTGAGTGCTGGCCTGCGAACCAAAAGGTCGTCAGTTCGATTCCCAGCCAGGGCACATGCCTAGGTTGCAGGCCAGGTCCCCAGTTGGGGGCATGTGAGAGGCAGCCAATCAATTTCCCTTCCTTCCGCGTTCTCTAAAAATAAATAAAAAGTAAAACCTTAAAAAAAGAAAAACCAACAACAAGGTATCACCAAGTCCCAAACTGTGTATACAAATTCCTTACTATCAGAATCTGTTCGGCTCCTGAGTTGGGATGACAAGAATCGGACGCCAGCCAGGTTTGATTACTGAGGCCATTATTAAAATGTGTGTGGTTCCTGAGTTTGGTGGAGTGAAGGGTATACAAAGAATTTCCCAGATCTATTCCGTTCCTAAATCAGAACTGGAAACATATGTTTGTTTATTTATCTATAAATTATATACACGTATTGCTATATTAAATGCACACAGAGCAGATGTTTCAAAATAATGAGAGTAGAAACGGAAATGGAGAGAAAGCCAATATTTTCCTTCTGTGCCCTGCTGTGCTTCCCTGGGATGCCCCACCCCGCTCAGAAGGCTCCTTGGCTGAGTTGGTGAGGGTTGAGGGGGGAGAAAACGCCCCCGGAGTGGTCGTCCCAGGGCCAATGGGGACTGAGGGAACCTAGTCTCGGAAGCCATTGTCATCGGCCTACTTCACGGCGTATCTGTCCCACCCCGACCTGTGCCGGACCTGGAGCTCCCAAGAGAAGCAGACAGGACATCGTCCTGAAGGGGGTCCATGATGTTTCTTTGTCTTTTTGAATTATTCACAGCAGGTTACACAGGAAGAGAAACTGTTCCTTAAAATCTAAAAAGAACTTTCTTGAAAAACTGTGCTTAGTGCCTCCCCCGCCAGTGGTAAACTATACATAACATAAAATTTATCATTTCAACCATTTTTAGGCATACAGCTTAGTGCCATTAAAGACATTCATATTTTGTGCAACCGTCGCCACTACCCATCTCAAGAACTTTCCATCTCCCCAAACGGAGACCCCGTCCCCCTTAAACACTACCTCCCTATTCTCCGCCCCCCGCCCCCATGGCCTCGCATCCACCTGTCTGCTTTCTGTCTCTGTGAATTCAACTCCTTCCGGTGTCTCATACAGATGGAATCATACACTGTTTTTCCTTTCGTGTCGGCTTCTCTCACTTAGTATGATGTCTTCAGGGATCACCCGTGTTGTAGCAGGTGTCGGAATCTCCTTCCTTCCAGAACTGACTAATATTTAATTGCGTGTACGGACCACACCTGTTTATCCACTCACCTGTCCACGGACACTTGGGTTGTTCCTACCTTTCGGCCGTGGTGAATAACGCTGCTATGAACACTGGTGCGCAAGTACCTGCCTGAGTCCCTGCTTTCAACTCCCGGTGACTTACAGAGAGAATTCTTTGACAAGTCTTCCCATAGTTTTGGGTCTAGTGATTGCAGTTTTGTAAATTAAGCACAGCGTGGGGTCTGTCATAGGCGAATGTGGGAGCACAAGACAATATTATGGGGGTGCAGGAAAGCAGGGGAAGGGACAAATGGGGGCAGACTAGCACCTGGTGGCTGGCGCAGTATTCCCCAGGCCGACTAGGTGGGCAGGCACATGGCGGAGGGTGGAGGGAAGGTGATTTGATCTGGCTGAAGGGTAGGGCATTGGAGGAGACTGACTCTGGGAGAGAAGCAGGGAGAGCGGGGCGTGGACCAGACCGTGGACAGTGTGGCTGACCCCGCTGAGGAAACTGGGTTTCTCCTGGAGGGAAGAGGAAGCCCTGGAGACTCTTGGATAAGGGTGGGACGGGGGCCTCCCTGCGACTTGCCCCTCCCCAGAGCCTGGCTTGGCTGCTGGTGCTGCCTTGAACCAGGCGAGGCTGGGTGGCGATGAGGCTTCCACCCTGTGGCAGGTTTCTCCCCTTTCTCGGTGTCTCCAAGGGGCCTGGTCTCCTTTCTTTTCCTTCCAGCCACCTGGAGAGGCCATTCTCCAGGCCGCTTGGCCCCTTCAATCAATCACCTTCCCCAGAAGCATTCCATGTGTGATCCCGTCACCACAGACACACATGCACGCACACTCACGTGACCACACATTCGCCCGCTCATATGCATTCACACACATGCACACACATGTGCACTCACACTCATGGACACACACAGGCACTTGCACCCAACCACAATGCACACTCACACACGCGCACAACTGAGCCCACTTGTGCAGGCACACACAACTCCTACTCGCTCATACGCGTACACACGCATACAGCCACACTCACACACTCAGCCACAACGCTCTCTCTCTGCTCACTCACAGTCTCCCCTCCCCGCCGTCCCCCGTCTCTCCTTGCCAGACTTCGCTGGGAGGCCAGGACTGACATTGTTTACTAAGAGCCCGCGGGGTGTCAGCCAATGGGTTTGGCCCTTCCCATGTCCTCCCGACAGTCCTCCTGGGCAGATGTCATTGCCCCACTGCACAGACACACACGCTGGGCCTGGGGAGCCGATCGATGGCCTCGCAGGAGCTGGTGGGCCAGGACTTGAACACAGGGCCCCAGAGCCCTAACTCTGCACCCTCTTTTTGGCACTTTTTCTGGCCAGCTCAGTGTTTTCCTGTCACAAACTTGCTTCGTCAAGTTGGCCAGACCCCCAGGCCCCCACCGCGCATGCTCCTTCTCTTCTGTCTCCTACATGGACCAGACACTCTGAAGCTGCTCAGTAAACTCTCTTAAACCAATGACTCTGAATTCTGATAGCAAAGGGGTGGTCTCAAAAGCCACGGTCATGTCCTTGCACTGTCCCCTCTTCCGTCCCACTCTGAGACTCACCCTTCAGGGCCCAGCCCTGGGACCGTCATCGGGGCCCCCTGAACGTCCTGTCCTCCATGTTTGTGTTGCTCGGTTTGAACCTCACCTCTCCGAGGGAACTTCTATGATCGTTGTTTGTTTACTCCTCTGCCTATCCGTGGGACCAGGCACTCCCTGGGGACAGGGCTGTCTCTGATTCACCTCTGGGAGCCCAGAGGCGCTTCCAGGCCCGCACAGAGCAGGCTCCCGGCGACCGTGGAAGGAAGCAGCACGAAGGAGCCTGACTCTTCTGCACACGTGCATTCGGTTCAGCTCCCTGACAAGGGGGCTGTCCCACCTGCCCCTGGTGGAGGACTCCCTTCGGGTGCCTCTACCTGACTCCCCACTGACCCCCACGCATGCTTGGGAGCAGGTGAGGCTTGGTTGGTGCCCTCACCCATCCTCCTGGGCATGGGCACCCTGTGCAGGCAGCTTATGAGCAGAGTCACCCAGTTTCCTTCTCTCACCTTCATGCCCAGGGCAGCTGGTTTGGTTGCCCTTGGGGACCCAGGGTCCCTTCCCTTCCAGCATGGACACGGCAGTGGGCACAGATGAAAGAGTCCAACAGACTGGGACCGGCCCTTTCTCTGCTGCCAGCCAGCACCCATGCTGCCGCGGTCATGCTGCCTCTCTGGGCCTCAGTTTCCCTCTCTGTAACACCGAGGGGTTGGTCTCCCTGCCCCCGAGGCCCTCCCCAGCTGTGCCCTTCTGCGACTGTGAGATGCCGAGAGCAGAGGCGGGAAGGCGAGATGGCCCCTCTTTCCCCACCACCTCTCCCTGTCCCCCAGGGTCACCCCAAAGCCGCCCCCTCCCCGGCTCCCTGGAACTTCCCTGCAGCTGCAGGCCTGGTGAGACAATTGGGTGTTTTAGAGAAATACATTTTTGGGCTAATTTGCCATGCATAAGTGTTTCTCTTACCCTTTAAAGGCAGAGAACAAAGAGGCCTTTCTGCACCCAGGCGGGCTGCTGGGGAGGGGACCGCAGCTGTACCGGCCCGGTGACCCTCCTCCCTCCCTCATCCCTGCGATCGTCCCACCATGCCGCCCCCCACCCCCCAGGAGAGACAGCCTGGACTTTCCCAGCCTCCCCCAGCCCCTGCCCACTGCTGCCTCTGAGGCCCCTCTGGCCTGCCCCGCCCCAGCCCCCACCCTCCCACCAGCTGCCCCAGGCAGAGAGAAAGTGTGTGGGGGTGGGAGGGTGGGTGGGGAGGGGGCAGGCAGGGAGAGGAGGCAGCTTTCCACGTGGTGATGGCCTGGCTGGGTGTGTGTCAGACAGAGTTCCTGCGGTTGTACAGTGCGGTCACGGGTACGGGGTGGTGTCAGTCACCAGGTGAATCACAGTAACTAGAGGGGTGAGGCGGTCACTCCATTCATTCACTCGTTTGTTCATTCGTTCGTTCATTCATTCGTCTCGTTTCTGCTGAGTGCCCCCCGTGTGCAGGTCTCAGGGCACTGAGAGGCGCCGATGATCATAGGAAAGCATGCTAAGTGCATGTGCTTCTTAGCGTTGGTGACCCGATGACACTTACAGGAGGGGGCTTTGTGAACAAAGGTGCAGAGGCATGAGAGTCAGGTGCATCGCCCTGCATGGCGGTGGGGCACCTGTGCGTAATGAAGGGGACGGGGCCCGAGAGCAGCTTTCCTGGCCGGGTGTGATGGCCCTGAGGCTGGTGGCTTCGTCAGGCACCCTCCCTGGCCACAGGTCACCAGCTGCACCTTTGCTGAGGCTCTTCCTTCCTTCTGTCTGGAATACTCTCCTCTTACTCTCTGCTGTTCTGAGGCTGCACCTCCCCTCCTTTGGGGTCTTCTCCCAGCTCCCTACCCTCCTCCATCAGGGCTTGGTCCCTCCCTGCCCCTTGCCTGTCTCCCCCAGCACACCCAAGGACAGACGCATGTGATGCATGGAGGGCTGCAAGCTTGCCCCCTCCCAGTCTTCGCCCTCCGCCCTCCTTCTTGGGCTCACGGAGGGTAGTGACCTTGGGTGTCTTTCCAGCATCCAGCATAGGTGAGTGCGCAGCCCCCTGCGTGCTCAGGAAAGGTGGGAGGAGGGCTGGGCACCCCTCCTCCAGACGTCCAACAGCACTGGCTAATGTTTACTGGGCACTGACTGCCAGCGGGACGCTGCAGGGCAGGGTCCATTAACTCATCGTCGTGACTTCATAAGGTAGCCGCTACTATCTGCTACTATTCTGCAGATAAGGAAACTGAGACATGGGGAGGTTCGGGTTTTGCTTAAGATCATCCAGCTTCCAGGGCAGGAGGTATCAGAGTCTGGACTCTAAAACCACTATGTCTGCGTCGCCCCAGAGCCACCCGCCCCGTGGAGCCTCCTGGGACGGACAGGACCGCGCTGGATCCTCCTACCATCCTGGCAGTTGGCTCTGTTCCTTCCAATGCTGGGCCCTGACTCTGTCCCATGTGTGTGTGAGGGACAGTGAGATGCTGGGGCTGAGTTGCAAGAGGTCCCCCCATGAGAGCTGTGAGGAGTTCGGGCTGGGGGCTGAGAGAGGCAGAGCCAGGGCAGGAGACCAGAGCTGCTTCCTTCCTGCACGATGCTGCCTGGGGGTGGAGATCAGCCTTTGGTATTCGGATTTCAGGACTGACACGGGATCCAGAGCTCCTTCTAACAATCTCACATGGTCCCCTGGGTTCAGCACACCCGATGGTGTGACTGACACCCCCCTGTGCTCCAAATGTCAGTGCAGGGTGACAATGTGGGGTCTCAGGGCCCTCCACGTGCGTGTGCCTCTGCCCCTGAGTGTGCCGTGCAGGGCGCCCTGTGCACATGTGCTCAGAGGTGGAGGAGGGGGCAGAGACAGGGGTCGGGGGAGGCGGTGGCCTCTGTGTGCAACTGGGAGGAAGGGGCAGCGTCTGCCCCCTGCACACTCCCACACAGACACACCCTTTGGGGTTGGGATAAAACAGGCAGAGACCTGGATGTGGCTGTTTGCCCAGGGGGCTTGAGGGGGAGCCCCCGCTCTGATGGGCAGGCAGCTCTGGGCCTGTCTGAGCAGGGACTCTGAGACTCACCGGGGGCCCTGCGAGCCCCGGTGACTCCATCAGCCCCTTGGTGGGTGTTAATGGCTACTGACCGTGTGCCTGGCTGGTGAGCCGGGCCAGGGGTGGATGGGCAGGGTCTCTGCCCTTTCCGGGGAACCTATAGCCTGAGAGTACAGAGCAGCCAGGATCTGAGGCAGGGGTGCTCTGTCGTGTGCGTGCATGTGTGCGTGCGTGCGTGTGTGTGTGTGTGTGTGTGTCGGGGGCGGAGAGCGCTGAAGGCAGCTTGAGGAAGGGGTGTTGCCTGCTGGACAGCTGGGAGATTAGGGAAGGAGGCTTGAAGGTTCGAGACTGAAGGGGGAGAGGGCGGGCTATGTGTTCACAGAATCCTCGAGTGTGAGAGGAGGAAGATCCTTGGAGGTTACCTAGTCCAAGTCTAGATAATACAGAGGGGGAAACTGAGGCCTAGGAGAAGGGATAACTTGCCCAAGGCAGTGATGCAGCACCAGGCTGAGGATTCGGCCTTAAATTAAAGGCCAGTCCTGCCTCACTGGCTGTCGTCTTGTGGGGCAGTAGACACACAGACAGATAAACACTACCCGATACCATGAGTGTGACCATCACATCAGGTACAAGGCAGAGGGGCCAAGGGTTATGGAGAACTACGATCTGGGCAAGGCCTGTTGTCAGAGGTAGCATCTGGGTTGGGCTTTGAAGGATGAAGAGGAGTTCAAAGACTGAACAGGGAATGATGGTATTAGTTTCCAGGTAACCTGGGTGGTTTAAGTTGGTTCCTGTGTTTGCCATCCGTGAGGACAGCCACCAGCCTGTCCTCCATTAACACGGAGGACCCCCTTAGAGACCATGAGCAGGCTGGGGATGGCAGGATGGTTTTGTACGTTTCTGTCCTGGGTCGGGGGATGGATTGGGTTTCCCGGGGCCCCAGCCTTGGCCAAGACCCTAGTTCAGTCCTGGTTGCAAGACCTGGATTCAACCCCCTGCCATTGAGTCAAAGAATATTTATTGGGCACCAATTCTGAATCAGCCTTACAGGGCGGGGAGGGTTTCAAGAGGGAGCGATGAGGGAAGGGCACTCCAGGGGCAGGGAGCAGCAGGAGCAAAGGCGTGCCTACTGGAAAGCAAGCGCCTATTCGGCAGGCATCTATTTTTGCGTGGCTGGAGCAGGGCATGAAGGGAGCTGGAAAGACTGGCTGAGGCCGGGGCCGGGGAGCCCAGAGGAGAGGTCTGGGCTCTCAGCTGTGGTGAGCGGGAAAGATGCTAATGGATTTTGAGCAAGAGCAACTCCCCCAAGAGCCCAAGACTGGAACCCAGAAGCCTCCGGGGGAGCCAGGAGATGAGCTGGGAAACGCTTAACAAGCAGCTCTGGGGAGGGGGAGGCCCCAGGGAGATGCGTTGCCAACCTTCACAATGTAAAAACTCCTACCAGGGCCAATACCAAGCTTCCAGGGTGCCATCCTCTGGCTTGGAAAATTCCCGAGAATTTAACAATTGGCTCCCACGAGCTGGTCGGAGCTGACCCCGGGGCTGTGGGTTATAAGCTGTAGCTCCCAGGGCTCAGCCCTCCTCCTCTCTTGGTTCCCTCCCAGGGTGAACGAAGGACAGGAGCCCATGGACGGGGAAGCAGCCCCGAGGACACGCTCTGTGGCTTGTCCAAGTGGGGGCCTTTGCCGTGGCCTGAGACCCAAGCCCCCTGTGCCTTTGAGCCTTGACTCAGCTCTTCATCGGCTGGACGACTCAGGCCCACCCCTCCCTCCTCTGGGCTAAGTCCCTTTGCAGGAGCACTCCTGGGATGAGAAGATGACACAGTGCGGAAAACAGGGGTGGGGACAGGGTTGGGCTGGGAAGGCCTGGGGGAGCCTGTGCGACAGTGCCCTGTGCATAGGGGACAGGCCCCAACTCCTCCCCTACACCAGCTCATTTGCCCGAGAGTCCATCAGATCCCCAGTAAGGGTACAGCAGGCGGGGTCCTGTGAAGTGAGGGGACAGGGCGTCAGGCCGGGAAAGCCACATGTGAGGCCCTGGGTTACAGAGCCCCAGTGCCTCAACCCCAGCCAATGGTGGCTTTCTGGGTCTTGATACATATTGGTCCCCCTGCCTGGTGCTGCCCACTCCCTCTCGGTCACTTTGAAAACTCCTAGGCGTGCGTCAGGCCTCAGCTCCAGCACGCCTGTTCCACGAGGTGGGGGTTAATTAACCCGAGTTAGGGCATCATCGGACCTGCGAGGTCCCGGACAGTCTGCCCAGCCTTTCTCAGCCTCGCCTGTAAAATGGGACAGTGATGACATACAGCTTGCGGGGTGGATTGCGAGGATTACATGAAGTGCCCTTGGTACAGACGGCCCCCCTCTGACCACTGGCATGTTGTTACTCCTCGGTGACCCGAGCTAAGCTTGGCCCTCCGGGTGCCCACCATGCCTTGTGGGAGCCCCTTGGTCAGGCTGTGATTGTGGCCAATGTCTGTCTCTCCCACAGGACAGTGAACCCCCATGGGTGGGGCTCGGGTCTGCTCTGCCTCAGGCCCCAGAGCCCAGCCCAGCACAGGCCTTGCACCTTGTTTTAGGTGAGGGACTGACCCTGGCCAGGACCCCACCCCAGTCTCAGCCCTGACACTGACCCGTGTGGCATCCCAGCCAAATGGTGGCTCTGCACGGAGCCTGTTTGCTCTCGTGCGACCCAGATGATCTCTGAGGTTGCTTGCAGCCGAAAATGCTGTGAGCCCACGTCCCACGCCCGAGTCACCATCCTGCCCCTGAAGCAGCGCCCCCCGCCCGGCTTCTTTGCCCCATCAATCTCTGCCCATCAATGGTCCCACTGTTCTCCCTCGACCCAGGCGCGAAACCTTGGAGTCATTTTTGACTCATCCTCCCCTTAATCCCCCCACCCCGTGGCTAATCATCATCATCATCAACAGCCAAGACAGTTTTTCCTGGAAAACGTTGCTCACATCCGCTGCCCCCTCTCTGGGATTCTAGTCCCGTCTGTCTGTAGTCTGGGTGACTTTGTCCACTGTCTCACTAGCCACGTCCCTTCCCCTTTCATCACGGCCATCTCCCCGGAGCGCTCCTGAAATTCCACTGCCAGGTCACTCCCACAAATGCACAGCTGCTACCTCACAGGGGCTTGAGGGAGCTGCCCTTGAACCTATAGCAAGGAGTAGAGGTGCTCCCTCAGGCTGAGTGGGCCCAGGAAAATGGTGTCTTGGGCTTGGGGGAGGAAGGGGCCCTGCGTGGGGAGTGGAGGAGCAGCGCCATAAACTTTGACCCTGCCCATGTCGCCGAGGGTCACCTCCCAAGCCAGCCAGCTCTTCCAGCACTCACGCCGGTCCGCCGCGGGCGCACATGCACCCCGCCACCTGCACCTCCACCCGAGCACAGCGGTGGAGCTCTGCTCCTTGACCCAGTGCGGGGCACGGGGCAGGGGCTCCAGGATGATGAAGACACAGGCCCTGCCTGCGTGGAGCTCACACACTTACTGGGGACACGGCAGTGGATAATGGCATACGCCCGACATGTCCATACCGTGGAACGTCCCTGGCAGTGAGGGCTGCTCATTTCCCCCAAATCAGGAAGAGAGACAGCTGAGCTGGGTCTCGAGGACCGAGGAGGGTTCTGTTGAAGAACAGTGTTTCGGGAGGGACGGCCGTGTGTCCGTGGGGTGTCAGAGGGGCTGGGAGGCGACAGAGGTGGTGGCGCTCAGAAGGCTGGGGAAGAGCCCCCGCTGGCCACAGGTGAGCAATCTTAGGGAGCCCTTATTGCCAACTGTGATTCGTGGCCCTTGAATGGAGCCGACTCTCCCAGCCTGGAAGGCAGCTCATCTGTAGAAAGCCAAGGGGCCGCCTGTGGGCCACGCACGTCCCCGTTGACGTCGTGCCATCCTTCCTAGTTCCCTGTGTTGACCTGGCCCGTGAGGCGGGAATGGGCAGTGTCCTACGGCTCCCATTTTACGGATGAGGAAGCTGAGGCCCACGGAGGGGAAACGCGCGTAGCTCGTCTTTGCAGAGCCAGGCCTGGAATTCCCCTGACCCTGGACCCCAGCGTCTCGAGCTTGCATGGGGAAGAAAGGGAGGGAGGGGCTCAAGTTCTGGCACCCCAGGTCCCCTTGGGGTGGGGCTGGCTCTGTGGGACCAGATGGGGTGATAGGCCCAGCTGCCAGGATCCCAGGACCCATGATCATGGCCTTGCCAAGGCCAACCACGCTGGGCTGGCACGCCTCTATGGCTGCGTCCCCTCCACCAGGCGCACTGGAGTGGGGGTTCTGGCCTGAGGGAGCGGGAGGGACTGGGTGGTCCTGTGTTTCCACTTTGTGTTTCCACTTGATTTCCTCAGTTGTTTTCCAAGGGCTGTGGCAGGATCCTGAGGGGCGGGGCGGAGGCGGGGAGGCCACCGGAAGGTGCTGTGGCCTGGCTGCCCGCCCTCCACCTCCATGTGACTCCCCTGCCTGACGACAGTGTCTCGTGGAAGGGCCTCGAGGCTTCCGTCCTACGCTCACCCAGCAAGTGTGTGACGCGGACCAGGGCACAGGGCCCACACTGGGTGACTTCCCGCATGACCTGCAGTGTCCCCAGCGCACTTGCCACGGGGGCCCAACCCCTGTGACTGTTTCCTGACCCCCACTTTCAGCACAACCCCTGGGGGCAGCACCTGTGTGCCCCATAACTTGGGGCCCACTTCTCCCAGCTTCCCACCAAACTCTCCAGCACCCCTTCTCAGGTCCATGGCCAGTTCCCCTTCCTCCTCCTCCCGCCACCATTTCAGGTCTGCTGTCTTGCCACCCACCGGCCATCTGTCCCCCAAATTCCCCAGGCCTGGCCACGCCAGGCTCCCTGTCCCCACCAGTTATCTTTCCTGCCTTCTAGGGCTGCCCATGCTCTGGTCACCAGGCCTCAGGCCTGGCCTCTGTCCTTTCATTCACCCCTGTGTCACCGTCTTTTCAGACCAGGAGGAGTGGGGTCAGCCACTCCTGGCTTCAGAATCTGGTCGGCCGCCTCCTGCCTGCGTGGTGGCAGGTGAGGTCCAGCCTTCTCTGGGCTACAGCTTCTGGCTTCCTCCTCCACGAAAGTGGGGGTGACAGTTAACAGAATCGTCAACGTCCCAGAGCTGGCTCTAAGGAGACCGAGGCATCTAGCACAGGGTGGGGTGGGGGAGGGAACGGAAGAGCCCGAATGGGCCAGACCTCTCTCCGAGTCAGAACCTCAGTGACGGCCCTGGCTGTGCAGCCGGACAATGACGACATTTCCCTGAGCCTCGGTTCCTCCTCCATAAAATGGGCATAATAATAGTGCCTCTTCTTGGGGGAGAATGAGCTGCCCCCGAGGGGAGGCTTCTCCGCTGGCCTCTTGTCTGTTGTTAGGCTCCCGGCACATTCCCTCTCAGGGCCTTTGCACATGCTGCCTGCCTCCTTGTCTGGAACATTCTCGCGCCACAGTCTCCCTCTCTTCATTCAGATCTTTGTGAAATGTCATGCCCTTGCTGGGGACTTTCCTGACCACCCTTTCTAACATAACATCCCTCCGGTCACTCTCTCCCTTTACCCTGCCATTTGTCATCACAGAGCTTGTGGCCACGTGCCATTGGCCATTCGCTTGTATATTTACTTGTCCATCTCCCCGACAAGGATGTCTGCTCCCTGAGGGTAGGAGTGCTCTGTTTTGTCCATCTCTGTAGCCCCAAAGCTGGGGCAGGGCTGGGCTCAGGATCAGTGCTCAACCTGTATTTGTGTAAGAAAGGAAGGGAGGAAGGGGGAGAGGTGGGAAAGAGGGAGGGGGAGGGAGGGAGGGAGGAAAGACCTCTTCTGCTAGTGAGAGGAATCTACTACCTTTCGTTCATGGCATGCCTCCTACGTGTGGCCCCGTGTTAGGTGCTTTTTGAACACCCACAGAGGGACAGCAGCTCACTTGAGCCAGGCTGGCTCCAGGTAGCAGAAGCCACGAAGGGACGATAGGTGAAGTGCCCAGAGCTCAGTGGCTTCCCTTAGCGTCATCTGCCTTATTGTCAGACATGGTCTCTCCGGGCCTGAGAACCAGGGCTCGTGGGTAGGAGGAGGGGGAAGGGAAGAAGGCAGGGTAAGGATGAAAGAGATTTAATTAAATTTTAGGAAAACCGTTCTAACAGGCAAAACCGTACAAAGATGGAGGGCACTTCCTCAGGAGGAAATACACTCCCTGCCTGCAAAACAGGCAGGTGGGAGCTTGGTGGCCCTGGAGCCAGGACCCTAAGGACCTGAAGCCAGAGATGCAAGGACACAGGGAGGGCCCCCTGAGGTTGGTGGGCCAGGCCCCAGAGCTTGGAGCAAGCCGGGGTCACACATCTACCCCCGCTCAGGCAGGGGAGGCGCCGGCTCCAGGCCCCGGGGCCATAGGCTGCTGCAGCTCGGCCCAGCGGCCATGTTGGGTCTCTGGTCCCACGGAGGCAGACCCGCCCAGGGGACAGGAAGGCACCCAGCTCCCGGCCACAGGGCCGCCAACTCGCCCTCTCTCCTCCCCCACAGCCCCCAGTGGCCTGGGGCTCCTGCGCCCCGCGCCCATGGGGTTAAATCTCTCCCTGTCTCTCTCTGCTCCAAGTTGTTTTCCAAGCAAGGCAGAGAATGGCTCTCTTGTTACCAACATGGCTTCTGGGCATTGGGTAATGCGCTCGCTCTTCCCCTGCCCGCTCCACAAAGGCCCCTTTTGTTCCTCTCCCGGCCCCTCTCCCTGGCTCTTCCCCGGCCCCCCACCCACCCCAACTCCCTCCTCCCGGCGCCTCCCGCCTCACGCGGCACCCCTGGGCTGTGCGGAGTGACCGCGGCCTGGCCGTGGCGCCCTCGCTCCCACGGGCGCCCTGGGCGCGGACGGGGCCTTGCGCCCGCGGCGGCCATGTTGGAAGCGACTGTTCCCGCAGCACTGGCCTCCGCGGGGACACGGCGGGGTGGCTGGGGTCGGCGCCACGTCCCGTGGCACCTCGTGGCCTCTGAGGCTGGACGGGGGGCCTCCCTGCTCCCGGGCCACCCCGTGCACTGAGACCAAGCAGACACCCTCCCACACACCGTCCCCCTAGACCCGCACAGCAGCCTCCGAGGCGGGCGTGGCGTCCCGTTTTCTGGAGGTGGAGACTGAGGCCCATGGGTAAGTGTCCCGTGTCCCAGTGGCTCAGGGAGGGGGTGCCGCAGTTGGACTGAACCCTTTGCTTCTCCCCACAACCTTGCCAAGAAGAGAGTCCCGGAATATGCCCAGACGCGTGGGCAGTGCTGAGATGGTTCGGAGTGTCCAGCGAAAGTCCAAAACCAAATTTACTGGAATTGTTCGAAAATGAAACAGAGTGTGTCTGAGATGGAAGTGTTAGGAAGCCAGTGAGATATTGAAATGCCTGCCCCCAGGGAAGACAGGCTCCGTCCACTGTCCCCTCCCCTGTCCCTCACAACAGCCCAGCAAGACAGGCAAGGACGGGTTGACGATGCTGTTTCTCAGATGAGGAAACTGAGGCCCAGGGAGGATACACAGCCAGGACTTGGGGCTCACCCAGTTGACTCTAGCTCTGGTCATTGCTTTCCAAGGCTATTGCCCACCCAATGAGGGACCTTGGGTGGTGCGGCAGAGACCCAGGCGGCTCATTGCAACTCTAGCCCCTTTGTCTGGAATTCCGGACAAAGGGAGCCCTGACGCGGCTGTGCTCCACGCCTTCACCGAACCCTCCATCCCATGCTGTGCCTGCACTTGCAGAAACTGTGAAAGAGAACAGCGACTGTGCACTGAGCACCGGCATGGCACCAGGAGGGTGCGCTCACCTATTACCACCATGTGGGGACTGGGGCAGAAGAGCTAAATTGGGACCGGATGGGGCCCTTGGTGGGGGGAGGGAGAGGGAGATTTATTCAGAGTTGGTAAGACCCTGGGCCTGCCTTCAAGGAGTCACAGCCCAGGAGGAGAGACAAATCAGTAGAGTCAGTGTGCTGCAAACCAGGGGGCCCTGGGAACTCATTGCCCTGCCAAGAGGTTGAGGAAGGAAGGCTTCCTGGGGGAGGCGTCCCGGATGTAGCCTCAAAAGACAAGTAAAAGTTCACCAGACAAGGAAATTGAGAGAGAGGGTGGAAAAGGAGCTGGGATTGGAGGCGAGGCTGGGTAGAAGGTGAATGACAGGTAGAGAGACCGCACCAGGCCTGTGTGCTAGAGCAGAGTGGGTCAGGGAAGGTGGAGGGGAGAGGCAGTGTGGGCTGCAGGGGGCAGTGATGGGGTGCTCTGAGGACCTCAGGTGAGCTGATAAGGTATATATAGTGGACTGGGGTGGTCACTGGACCTTAAAGGGGTCAGATTTGTGTTCTAGGAAGATCGTACGTGCTGGGTCTGTGTCGGTCTGCTTTATTACTGTTTCCCCAGCACCCGGCTCAGTGTCTGGCACACAGTAGGGACCTGGTAAATGTTCTCATTCAGTGCCAACAGTGTATCCTGCAGCAGTGGTGAACCCCCACTGTGGGGCCTTGGGCTTCAGTTTCCTCGTCTGTGAAACAAGGGCCACAGCCCCTGCCTGTGGGAGTGTTGTAGTGTTGAAGGGAAGTACATGTGGGGGCTTCACTCGGTGTCCTGCACGTGGTCACACCCCATCACTGGTACCTGTACGCAGCGTGTGCAGGAAACCTGGAGGGAGCGGGAGAGGGACATAGTGCAGATTGACGGGCCAGGTGAGGGGGGCAGGCATAGGAGGAGGGAGGTGGCAAGGACGACCTTAGTTTTCTGGCCTGGGTGACAGAGTGGCAGGTCACCCTATTTCCTGAGCAAGAGGCAGAGCAGGACAGGCAGGCCCGGGGAGGAAGGACACTGAGTCCGAGGGGCGCTAGGATGTCTGGGTGGAGATGCCAGGAGGCCTGGGGTCTAAGAGAGAGGCCTGGGCTGGGGATCCGGATGAGGGCGAAGTGAGTTCAAAGGGCAAATGTTAGGCATGGGGGCAGGTGGGTGGGGGAGCCCCGGCCGCCGGAGATGGTGTCCGTAATGACAGCAGATGTCAAATTGCATTTACTCTGTGCCAGACAAGATCCCAAGCCCTGGAGTTAACTTATTTCAACCCTCCCAACAACCCCCGTGAGGGGGCACTGTTCCCGTTCCCGTTTCATAGACCGGGAAACTCAGGCAAGAGAAGTGAAGTCTGGAATGTCCAGAATTGGTCCATCTGTAGAAACAGAAAGTAAATTAGTGGTCACCCGGGGTGGGGGAGGAGGGGGGCGGTGGCGGCGGACGGTAGGGGTGATGGCTGAAGGGTACAGAGTTTCTTTCTTGGGGTGATAAAAATGTTCTAAAATGGTTGTGGTGATAGCTGTACAACTCTCGAATGTACTAAAAACCGTTGAATTGTGGACTTCAAATGTGTGAAGTTTGTGGTATGTGCATTACATCTCCATAAAGCCGTTACTAGAGGTGAGGGGAGGGCAGGGGAGGGCGGGGCTTGGCCCCAGGAACTCTGACATGGGGGGCAGCGAAGAGCTGCTCCAGGGGTGGGAAGAAGGGCAGGGTACGGGCAGCCGGGCATGGACAGAGGCAGGTGGGGCTGGAGGAGGGCGCTGCCTGGTGAGGCCTGAGCGTTCCTGGGGGCTTGCTGACCCAGGTCCAGGGGAATAGTTACAAAACCTTAAACACGTATGGAGAGGGTTGATCTTACGTTAAGTATTCTTACCACAAAACAAACAAAAACCAGAGTTGCTACATTGTCCTCGTCGATGACATTTGCAGCCTACTTCCAAGAGAGGACCCAGAGCCTCTCCTAACCACAGGACAGCTCTGGGCACCATGAAGTGGCTTCTTGTCCAAGGGCCCCTGGATGCTTTCCTGGCGCAGCTGCTGCTGTAATGACTTGGTGCAAAGGGAGGTCTCATTTGTGCGACACTTTGTTACAGCACACTAGGTATGAATAAATAGTTGGGCGCAAAGATGTCTGTTGCAACATGTCAAATAGGGAATGACTGGCTGCCACCTCGGTGTTCAGCACTAGGGAATTGGGCAAACCAGTCACAGCACGTTCCTAGGACAGAATATGACACAGCCACTAAAAACGATGCTTATAAAGCATTTGAACGACGTAGGAAATGTTTTCGGTATAATTTTAAATAAAAAACCAGGATGTAATATATGCACATTTATAACTTTAATAAAAAGCAAAAACTATATGCTGTGAGTGCCACTCCATTTTAAATGTATAGGGAAAAAAACCGAAAGAAAACACAAAAATGCTCACTTCCGTTGTATCTGGGCGGTGGGACTTTGATTTTACATTTTGAGTGCTTTGTATTTTATGGTATTTCCAAATTTCTACAAGAAGCACTTTGAAATCCCCAAGCTATGTGAAATGAAGGCGTGGAGTGTATCCTGTGTTTAAGAAAGTCCCATATTTCTGGAAAGTCTTCTTATGTGGACATTTAAGATCTTGGGGTGTAATTGTATATCTTCAGCTCGAGGTAAGGAGCTTGAATCAGGAATGCGTTTGACTCCCAGTAACAGAAAACCCAGCTAGAGTGGGTTGCTCCCCCCACCCCCCACCCCCGTAACAGGAAGTCCCTGTGAGGCCGTTCGGAGCTGACGTGGCTCCGCCCTGCTGTTGCGGACACTGCTGCTGTTGGAAGGAGACCCCCTGTACTCATTCACCCTGAAGCCACCTCTCTCGTGCTTCTGTCCCTCACGTCATTTTCAGCATTCTGGGACTCCGAACAGCCTGTGCACACCCTGCCCCGCCCCAGCCAGGTGACATTAAGAGGGCAGAGAACCCCCGGTGGAGGTGTGTCTGTGCTCACCCAGCCCCGTCCTCCAGGCTGCCGTTGGGAGCTGGCACCCGGCAGCCCCGTGCAGGGCCTGCTCGGGGGAGGCCGTCCATGAGGAAGTGACCTGCCCAGGGCTCGCTGAAGAGTGAATGCGTGGATGGATGGAGGCAGGACTAGAGCCTGCCTCTCAGCTCTCTTCCGCCCCCGAGAGATAAACGGCGGAGTCCGAACCTCTGCCATGGCATATGAGGCCCTGGAACACCCGGCCCTGCCAACCGCGTGCGGAGGCTTGGCCTCATTTTTCACCGCTGACCTGCGCCGGCTCCCAGGTGGCTTTTACCCTGCGCCATTGCTAATGCTGCTCCTTCTGGAATGCCTTTCCTTGTTGCCCCCACCACCTTTGATCTAACGTCTACTCAGGTTTTTAGAATCGGCCCCAGCGTCACCTCCCTCTGGAAGCCCCCCTGACTTCCTGGCTGGTCTAGGGGCTCCTCTTCTCACACCCATAGTACTTGGTGCTTATTGAATGTACCACACTTCGTTACACTTTTCTGTTCCCGTGCCCCCTCTCTGGCCTGTGAGCCCCTCGAGGCAGGACTGCTTCTGATTCACCTCAGCGTCAAGCCGGCCCCACTTGGGACCATTTGGGCAGGAAGTCACAGGACCTGGCTGTGCCCTCCTCCTGAGGAGAGCCGTGACCATGTCACGCCCTGCTTCCCGTCCAAAATACGGGAGAGTCGGGCTTCGTCAGACGGTTTCTGAGGACCTAGTTGCCCACAAGACGGGCAGGGCAGGCCTGGGGGGGCCTGAGGTGGGTGCCTGAGATCTGCGGCCACCTGTGGTAGGCGACAGCGTGGGTGTAGAGCAGAGGAGGTGGTGGGGCTGCTTTCTGGGCCTCCACAGACCAGACCCCACCGAAGGGACTGGCCTGGCATCCCCACAGCAGGGAGGGTGGCCCCCAGCCGTCATCAAAGGCCAGCAGGGACCCTCCCTCAGATGAGGAGCGGGAGGGGAAGGGGCTCCCCTGGGGCTGTGAATGCTTTGCCACTGCCACTGACAAGCCAGGCCATCCGTCAGCCCCGAGCACAATGGGGTCATTAACCCCTGACCCTGGCCCCTTTTTAGCCACTTCCTTTGGCGGGTCACCCCCACCCCCAGGAGAAGAAGGGAGGGCAAGATTTCTGTTAAGTCTCCCTCTTCAACGAAGGCCCCAGAAGCGAGGACACGGCCCTGTGGGCCCCCCGCAAGCTCTGCAGCCCAGGGCTCCCTGGCTCCCGCCCTCTGCGGCTGCCTCAGAAGCCAGGCGGCGCCTCCCCACCCCTGCCCCCCGCAGGAGCCCCCTTCAAGCCAAAGCAGTACGCATGGGGAGGGTGAGAGAGGGACCCTGGGAGAGGGACAGGGCAGAGGCATTCAGGCGGCCACTTTAGGTCAGAGACGGCCCTTTCCGTTCACACAGTATATTCAGAGGGACATATTGGACCGTTCGTGAGATTCGATGCAAGAACCTCGAATAAAATATTAATGGAACAAATCCAGCAGTGACTAAAAAGGATACAGACATCGGGCAGAATTGGGTTTATCCTAGTAATGTATTTGTACAATTGAAAATCTATTAATGCCATTTATCATGTTAATAAATGAAAGGAGAAAAGTCATATGATCATCTTGGCATTGGCAACAAATGTCAACACCTATTTTTGATAAAAAATGTTTGAGCGAACTTGAAATAGAAACTTCCTTAAACTGATCCATATTACCCACAAAAACCAGTACGTAGTTCTTAATGGGGCAATAGACGCATTCCTTAAGATCGGGGACAAGAAGGCTGTATGTCATATGATTCCTCATCCACACGTCTCAACGCCTGGGATCCAGGCTGGGGCCGCATGACATGGAAAAACAAGGCACAGGGTTGGAAAGGACGAAGCAAAACTGGCATTATCTGGCAGATGATACAATTGTGTACATAGAAAACCCCAAATAATCTACATGTAAATTATCGGGACTATGAACAATTTTGCAAAGATAGATTAGGATATTCTCGTATCAATATCAAAAACTGATTGCAACTACAACATGGGAACGAACCTTGAAAATTTTATGCTAAAGAAGTCAGACCCAAAAGGCTGTATGTTTCATGATTCCATTTATAGGAAACACCTAGAACAGGCAAATTCCAAAAGACAAAAACTAACGGTCGCCAGGGGCTGGAGAGAAGGAGGGAATGGGCGTGGCTGCCAGCGGGTAAAGGTTTCTTTCCAGTGTGGTGAGGGTGTGCGGAATGAGATCCCGCGATGGTTGGACAGCCATGCGAATATGCTAGAAACCACTGAACCGTACACTTTCACATGATGAATTTTATGGTGTGTAAATTATATATCAATAAAAATTGCATTTATAAACACTAGAGTATAATTTTTGAAATCCTCCTTTACAATAATACCAAAAATTAAACCTAACAAAATATTTACAGAGAGAAGCATGAAACGTTGCGGAGGTAAACACCACTCCGGCAAGCTGTCTGGCAGTTTCTTAAAAACCGAAACATACACTTCCCATATGACCCAGCAACCTCACTTCCGGGCATTTATGACAGAGAAACAACAACTCATATTCACATGAAAATGTGGACGTGATTGTGCATAGCGGCTTTATTTGTAATAGTCAAGAATTGGAAACTGCCTAGATGCCTTTCAGTGAGTGAATAGTTTAAAATGTTAGTACGTCCAGACCATCGAAAACCACTTAGCAATGAGAAGGAACTACTGATACAACAACCTGGAAGGGACTCGAGGAAATGATGTGAATGAGGAAAGCCTCCCTCCAAAGGTTACAGGCTGCTTGGCTTGTTAATGCTACGGTCTCGACATGACCAAAGTCCCAGAGATGGAGAGCCGATTGGTGGTTGGAGGGCTGCGGAAGAGTGAGGGCAGGGTGATGGGTGTCGCTGTCAGCGAGTAGCACCAGGGGTCTTTGTGGTGGTGGGACAGTTCTGTATCTTGACTGTAGTGATTATAGCAACCACACTGGGGATGAAATTGCACAACACACACACACACACACGCACACACACACACACGCGCGCGCACACACACACACACACACATGAATGAGCACATTAAAGCCAGCGGAGTCTGAACCGGGTCTGCAGGCGGTGCCAGTGTCAGTTTCTTGGCTTTGGTAAAGCACTATGGCGATGTGAAATGTCACCACTGAAGGGTACACAGGACCCCTCTGTACTATGGTGGCAACTTCCTGTCAATCTCTAATGATTTGAAAACAAAAAGTAATGTTTACAATAAACATTATTGGAAGACATGAAAGAAGATCCCAAAGATTTGCTTCAAAGCAATGACTGCTGGGATTGGAGAAGGGGCGGGAATGGGCAGAGTTAGGGCTGAAAACTGAGTGGCATGGGATCGTGGGTAAGGCTCCTTTGTCTCCTTCTCCCCGATTTTGTACATTTGAAATTTTCCTTAATAAAATGTAAAAACAGAATAAACGAAGTGCAGAGAGATAGCTATTAACTTGCATGGGGAGAGTCAATGTCGTAAAGATGTCAGTTCTTCCCAAGTTAGTGTCTGGATTCAATTCGGTCCTGATCAACCCCCCACAGGCTTTTGGTGGAGCTTGCCAAGATGATTCTAAAAGCAGTGAGAAAGGGCAAAACACTAAGAATAATCGAGGCTCCTGAAGAAGTATAAGGAAGGGGCATTGCCCTATGAAGCACCGGGTCCTATCATAAAGCTCTAGTCAGTAGGCCCCTGCGGTAGTTATTGGTCTAAGATGGACAGCCAGACCAATGGGACAAAGCACGTATGGGTATCGAAGGTGGGGGCATGGCAGATCAGAGGAAGAAGAGGAAGAAGACAGCCACATCCGTGTCACATGTAATTTCCTGCGGGGCTGGCCTGGCTTTCAGCATCCCAGGGCTCCGTTCCGCATGGGTGGAGGCTCAGAGAAGGCCGGAGATGCCCAAGGTCTTCCAGGTCTGGCCCTGGGCTCTTTCCAGTGTGGGGTCCTGCCAGGCTTTCCAGCCCCGTGTCTGATTCCTAATCTCTGGGGGTGCCCTGGCATCACCCCGGTCACTGAGGTCCCACTTGAGTTGGAGAACCCCTGACCTAGACAAAGACAAAGAGGGAGGATGACGGAGAGTGAGAGTAAGAGCAGCAAAGGGAGAGAGAGAATGAGAGTGCAAAGAGCCAGTTCCTCGGCGGACAGTGTGGCCGAGCCGCCAGAGCAGAACAATCAGGCTCTGTCCGTGTCCCCCGCCGCGCCCCGCCCCGCCTCAGGCTCCCACCAGCTTTCATCACTGACCTAACCCAGGGGCAGAGCACCAGGCGAGGGGGAGGGGGTCAGGGGTCAGCCCATGACATGCCAAGCAAAGCCAGGAATAGAGATGCTTTAGGGGTGGGGGGGGGGGGGCACTAGGGGCCCTGTGGAAGCCCACAGCCCACCTCTGGTCAGAGGCAGCCCAGGGGGCAGTCGAGAAGAGAGGGGAGAGCTGCGCTGCACCCCAAGGGCAATGGGCCCATGGCTCCATCAAAGCTGGGACTGGGCTTCTGGAAGGAGGCAAATGCCTCTGAGCAACTCCAGTTCCCTCCTCTGCCACTGCTGCTGGAGTAGTGGGAGACGCTTCCCTGTCCCTAGAGAGTCTGGCCCCACAGACCCCTCAGCCCCAGGGCTGGCCCACTCAGCCAGGGCACCTCCCTTCTGCCTCCCCAGCCCAACTTCCCAGCTGCATAGCCCCGTCCCTACTCCCCCAGACTTGCGGAGGGGAGACAATGCCCCCCACTCCCGCCGCCCGGCGGCTGCAGCCAGCACACAGCGCTGAGTGCTCTGGCCCCGTCTGCTAGTCTCCTGGGGCTGCCCAGGGCCAGGCAGAGTCCGGGGTCCTGATTTGGACGCGGGAGGGAGGCCTCGCTGACAGCATTCCAGTTCATTCGTTCATTCATAGGAATGCCCTGCTGCATTGGGGATAGTGGTGTGACCCGAACCGGATCCTGTCCTCAGGGGACTCGCAGGCTGGTGGGAAGGCAGACAAGAAGCTGGTTAACAAGCAAACAAATGTGAAATCCCAGACTGTACTGAGCCCGGTGGGAGTGAGCGGGAGTCTGACAGAGAGGGGCCAGAGTGGTACTTGAGCTCCGGGAGGGCTTCCCCGAGAAGGTAACGTGTGAGTGGAGGTGAGGACAAAGTGAGGGAGCGACAGACCTAAGGGAAGAGCCCTGCAGGCAGGGGGAGCTGCAGCGGCGAGCAGCCAAGGGGCCTGGAGCAGGCTGTGCGCAGGGCGGCGGGGTGGGCCCTGCGCTGAGGGAGCAGCCGGCCCAGATCTCTAGGTGAGAACCCTGGCTTGGTTCTGCGTGTGATCGGAAGACCCTGGAGGAGTTCGAGCCGGGGGGTGTCATGGTCTGACTTGATTTGAAAACCCACACTTGGTCTCTTATGATAGCCATTCCTAGCCGTAGAGACCAGGACTCAGAGAGCTCAGATGGCTTTTCTGTGGGCTCACAGCTGCCTTTGAGTCCAGCCCACCACCGGCCCCCACGAGTCCACAATGGCGCCCCTTCCCACCGGGCTCCCCTTTAGATTTGGGTCCCCACCTGATGTCTGAAGCGGGAGGTGTTACTTAGGTTCATCGCCTGCCTCTCTCACTGATGTCAGGGCCAGATCTCGTTTTTTTCTTGCTCCCTAATGTCTTCTCATGCCCTGGACATAGTGCTCGACACTATTTATTGAATGAATAAATGCACGACTGACTAGCGCCGCCCCCCACCCCACCCCCACCGCCAGAGGGCTGTGGTGAGGTTCATAGGTGACAATGAATGAAAGCACCTCGGCAAGGGGCCTGGCGCATAGCAAATGCCCAATAAGCGTTGGCTGCTAGCATTGCTGTTTTCTGTTTGGTTTAAAAACCCACGCTCTAGCCCTGGCTGGTGTGGCTCAGTGGATTGAGCGCCAACCTGCGAACCAAAGTGTCGCTGGTTCGATTCCCCAGTCAGGGCACATGCCTGGGTTGTGAGCCAGGTCCCCAGTAGGGGGCGTGCAAGAGGCAACCACACATTGATGTTCCTCTCCCTCTCTTTCTCCCTCCCTTCCCTGCTGTCTAAAAAATAAATGTAATAAAAAAAATTTAAAACCCACGCTCTAGAGTATCTATGCTGATGGTTAAGCTCTATGCTGATGGTTAATTCACTGGGCCGAATTCCACCCACATTCCACCCACTGACCCATGGTTTCTTGACCTTTACAAGGGGCTGCAAAGCGAGCGGTGAGTCAGGCCTTGCGCTGGGGCCACAGATGCGCTGAATGGCAGGCACGTCCGGCACTGCGCGGCACGCGCATATCCAGCCTCATAAGTCGCCTACAGACTACAAAGGTTCGTGGTCTCTCCTGCCAGCCCCTGAGCTGGGCGGGACGGTAATCATGCCAGGAGTTGAAAGCAGGGAGAACGAACGCGTGTAGTTCTGGTGTGTAATTCTGGTGTCCCAGGGGTGTTTCTCCCAATGACCACTGGGTGGCAGCACATCCTCAGAAATATAGGGTTGAGTGGGTTAAGCTTTTCCAATTATATCTGAGGAATTGGAAAAACCCTCAAGGAATTGGAATTGGAGGAATCATGGAGGGAACCCAGGCCCAGGAAGGGGTTGGAACTTGCCCAGGGTCACAGAGCTTCCAGTGGCAGGGCCAGGCCAGGTGAGAGGCCATCCACCTGCCTGGACAGTCTCAGGAGCAGAGCCAGGGGAAAAGGGAGAGGAGCAAGCCTGGAGAGGGAGGACCTGAGGACCAGCCCTGGCTCAGCCTCCTAGAAGTGGGTGGATGTTCCAGATTTCAGCCCCTAGAGTCCTACCCATCTTGAGGAAGGTGCTCAAATCTCCCTCTGAGTCTCCTGTTGACCCCTCTCACCTGTGACTCTAGCAAAGGTGGCCATTACCCCCATGCTCCCACTGGGACTTGGATGGTGACCTCATCACCCCTGTCACTGCCCCCACTATCTGTTGTCATCCCCTTCCCCCTGCCACAGTGATTTCCTGAGGACAGGGACTGTACCTTGTACCCCCCACCACCTGTACCACCTTGCCCTCCGGCTGTGTCATCCGCCCCTCTTCATGGCCTAGGTACCACCAGCACCTCCTTTAGAACTCAGCTGAGAGGTCACTTCCTCCAGGAAGCCTTCCTGGCCTTTGGCTCCTCCTCATGGTGAGGCTCCCGGGACAGGAATTGTTCGTCCACCCAACTGTGCACAGACGCTACACATCCTGAGCTTCTGACACTGTGGTGGGCCACTGCGGTTGGCACTGAAGCCACCTGTGGAGCTTTGTGAAAATGCAGCCTTCCAGATGCCGCTGCCCCCAGAGACTGGGATCCAATGGGCCCGCAACACAGCCCAGGACTCTGCACATAAAACACTTCCCCGATGAGCCGGATGCAAGGGCCTGAGTGTGTGAAGGCCCTTTAATGTGCCATCAGCCCTGCCCTCTGAAGTAGTTGGGCAAAATGATTATGATGAGGAATGACAATAAAAACCTCTGGCATCTATGCCAAGTGACTTGCTCACAAATCCTTTCACACCCATTTCTCCCTTTAATCTTCATCTTCATCCCTTCTCTCTTGGGAGGGATCGTCACCCCCATTTTACAGATACCCAAGGCTCAGAGGCCAAGAGTGATCTGCCCCAAATCCCCCAGCTACAAACTGCAGATCATATTCGGCCTGGGGTCATCCTGGGGTGACAGAGCTGTGGGCTATGTGAAAGACTCTAGGTTTGGAAATTGCTATTTGCTGAAAATCAAAATTCCAAAATTCAGGACCCTTACTTGCTCTGGTTTTCCAGGGATCAGGCCCTCATCACCTTGTTTCTTCTCTGTCCATCCATGGCCTCTCCTCCAGGCCCAGAGAACGTCCCATCTCATATAAAGCCTCAGCTATTTCTATGCACTTCATCCGCACCTAGATAGTGTGCCGGGTTCTGTGGGAGATACGAAGGGCAAGGCCTACCCCCAGGGGCTTCCTGTCCCACTGGGGAGACAAGAAATGCTCATTTTGGTGATGGAACAAGGTACTCCAATGAGGTACTCCAACTTTCTTTTTTTCTTTTTTTTTTTAAAGATTTTATTTATTCTAATTTTAGACAGAGGGGAATGGAGGGAGAAAGAGAGGGAGAGAAACATCAATGTGTGGTTGCCTCTCACGCGCCTCCCACTGGGGACCTAGCCTGCAACCCAGGCATGTGGCCTGACTGGGAATTGAACGAGCGACCCTTTGGTTCACAGACCGACACTCAATCCACTGAGCTACACCGGCTGGGGCACTACTCCAACTTTCTTTCCCCTCAAATAAATTCATGATCCCAACCTCACCCTCTTAATTGGCTGAAACATGTTCCAGGCTGTGTGGGCTGACCCGGAAGACCCCCTCCACTGACAAATACAAAGTGGGCCATAATGTTTTCATCTTATCAGGCGCTACAGAGCAATTTTTCTTTTTCTTGTTTGTTACAGTGACACCTGTTGATAAATTCCTAGCACCCTATGGAAGGGATTATAAAGTCGGTACAGGTGAAGAGAGACAGGGTCGTGGCAAACTTTAAAATCCTGTGAAAACGATTGGAGCTGCACAGAAGTGGGCACGTGAGCAGGTTGTGGCTACTGTGGCATTCCGCACATCTGCCGAGACTCAGATTAGCTCCCTGAAGGAGGGCGCTGGGGGCGGCTCCCATCAGGCCATGAAATATTCCGATAATCATCTTTCTGCATCTCTCTTTCCTCCGCAGCCCCTGAGGGCAGCTAGGGAAGGCAGCTGGACAGGCCTGGGCCCACGCTGCCTGGGTGAGGCGGGTGCCAGGGCTGTGGCTCTGGGAGCACGCTCCGGCCCCCCTCCAGGGAACCCATTTTCCACAACAGTCATGGCAGCAGAGGCTAGTGGGGAGACGAAATTCGGACTCCTTAGCTGGGAGGCATGGATGGCACTTCCGGGCCCTCAGTGGGCCTCCAGGGAGCTCTTCCCCAGGGCTAACAAAGGAGCTGGGGTGTGAGGAAGCTTTCACTAAATACCGTAGAAAGTATCTGCCTCGATGCTCTTAGTGTGCATATGGGGAAAGGAGGCACGTAAAGGGAGGGGGAGGTAACCTGCCCAATTTGTCAAAAGCAGATCCACTGAACACAGGCGTGCAAGTGTCAAAAGGCCACTGGGCGAGGTCGCAGTCGCAAAGATTTGTATCTTAGACCAAATCTTGTTCGGGTCGCTCTGGACAAAATCCCTTCCCCTCGCTGGCACTTCGTTTCCTGGTTTTGCCAAACTGGCATTAGGCAGGCTGGCTCGAACACTGTCATTCTAGTGGAGGAGTCACGGCACCCTCGGACAGGGTGCTGAAAATGTGAAAGGGTTTGTAGGTCACCGGACTTCGCCGCAAGTCTTCCCCAGCCAAGGATGCTTCCGTTGCCACGGCAACCGCTCGGCCGGCGTGGTCCCCGGCGTCCCGCCGGGGCAGCCGGGAAGAACCCTGCCCTTACCAAGATGGCGGCGCCCACAGGACAAGGGGAGGGGTTGAGCGCTGTCGGCCGCTCCAGACCTTTTCTCTGTTTCCGCTTTCTCGTGCCAACGGCGAGCTTCCGTCGATACTTCTCTTTCCTGGCTCTGCCAGCGCCGGGAGACGGGGAGGGAAGGGTTGCCTGCAGGGACTGGGGCAAATACCCAGCGTGGGAAGGCGTGACTTTCGCGTCCCGCCGGAAGTGACGCGACAGTCGCGGCCGCCGACAGGTGGAACGGCAGGTGGGTTCAGGTGCCAGGCTGGCCCGGACCCGACTGTGGGACCGACGCTTCCGGCGAGCGACAGAGGCACCTCCCAAGGGCCTGGAGACCCGTGGGACGGGCTCTGGGGTCTGAGCCTACCGCCCTGGCCAGGAGTCCCCTACGCCCTGCCCCCCGTACCTAGTAAGAATAATCATCTACCCACGGCCGGGGACTGCCCACGCCGCCCAGAGGGCAGCGGGGGGCCGGGAGCGCCAGCGTTGGAGTTGGCAGGGAGGCACATCAGTTCCCTAAGCGCTACGCTCCTCTCTCTCCCGGATCCAGTTCTCTGTTCCCCTGCCGAGCTGAGCAGTTAGCCAGCCCACACCTCAGCTCTCGGAACCATGTTTGCAGACTTGGATTATGACATCGAAGAGGATAAACTGTGAGTATTTTGCTCTCCCAACTCCCAAAAGTGCAGGTGCCCAAGGCCCCCTCAGATCCCCTTACTTCCCAGTTGCACTGACCCTTGCCTCTCATTGGTGGTTAAGGTCTTGGTCATGTACTGTAGCGGAAGGGACCCCTCCCTTCCAGGAGCTCACCGTCTGTAGGGGGCTGTGAACACAGCAACAGATCGTTGCAGTTCAGGGCCGTACGGGCCCTAGTGGAGAGTGGCCTGGCCACCAGGAGAGCGGAGCGGGTGGGAGGGGGGTGTTCAGGGAAGGCTTCACAGAGGAGGTGGCAGCTGAGCCATGTACGGAAGGATGAATAGGAATATCATAAACATACCGCCCTCCCCAGCGTAGGCAATTAGTGGGACAGGTTTTTAAAAATTAAGTTAGTCTCCGTATTAGACTATATCCTCCCTCAGAGTGCCTTTTTGTGCCCTCAGCACTTGGTAAGGTGCTCATCAGTAGGTTGTTAGCATATGTTTGTTGAATGAATGAGTGAATAAGTGAGAATATTCACCACAAAATGTAGATAAGTGCTAATTTATAGTGAAAACTGAGAGGTAATTGAGCAGAGCATTTGAGAGACGGGGGGGCGGATAGTTTAACAGGGGAAGGCTTCCCAGAGGAGATCATAATGTTCCCAGTGTACCTGAGAAGGTGACAAGTCTGACTCAAACCTCAGAGGCAGAATGAAGCAAAAGGAAGGGGGACCTATTTTTATGGAGTGCTTGCTATGAGCTGGGTTGCTGTTAAATGCCTTCTACGCACTTTCTTATGAGAACTTGGGTAAAGTAGCCATTTTATCCATACTATTTTAGGGACGAGGAAACTGAGATGCAGAGAGGGTAACTTACCCAAGTCTGTAGCTGATTCATGGCAGAGCTGGGATGTGATTCCACATCTGCCCGACTCCACGAGCTGTGCACACTTCAGCACAAAATGCCGTCTCGTGGCCAAATGTGGAAGAAAGGGCCATGCAGCATGCGAAGGCTCTTGGGGTTTTAGAAGGCCTGTACCCTCCCCTGTCCCTTTCAGTCATCCTTCCTCCTGGAGACTCAGCCTCACGGGCTTCTCTTTCTAGCGGAATCCCTACTGTGCCTGGGAAGGTGACCCTGCAGAAGGATGCGCAGAACCTGATCGGGATCAGCATTGGGGGCGGGGCCCAGTACTGTCCCTGCCTCTACATCGTCCAGGTATTGGGCGCGTCGGGGCTGGGGGGGCGGTCCTGGGGCTGTGGGCAGAGCCCCCGCCTACTCGCGCATCACGAAGGCAGGCGCCTTTCTCTGTCCTGCGGAGCTGGCTCCTCGTTCTTGAGGTCTGACCTCCTAAGAGAGGCCTTCCTGACCAGCCCCTCCCGGCAGGTCTGCCTTGGTTTCCTCCATTATTTCAGTCTCTTCTCTTCCTTCTCAGCGCTTATCACTGTCTGTAGTTGTCGTATGTGTCGCTGCGTTTCCAGGCCCCTTGCGCTGCAAGGTCAGGGTCCCAGGCTGCTTCTCCCAGCGGTCGGCGCCTGGCGAAACGCCCGATGCCGAGCGGGCCTCCAGTGAAAATGCCTTCAGTGAACCCATAAAAGCAGCAGCCTTCGGTGCTGGGACAGACTGAAAGGCTATGGAATGACATTGGCCTGAGTTCAAATGCAAGCTTCCCTGGGTATTAGCAAGTTAGTTTACCTCCCAGGGCCTCGGTTTCCTCACCTGGAAAGTGAGGCTGTAAAATATGTAAAGATGAACACCTTTGGGTTGTTGTAAAGATTAAATAAAACGACATGATACAATGCCTGGCGCGGAATAGGCACTCACAGAGTAGTAGCTGCTACTGTTTTTTAAATAAGATTTTATTTATTCATTTTGAGAGAGAGGGGAAGGGAGGGAGAAAGAGAGGGAGAGAAACTTCGGTGTGTGGTTGCCTCTCGCGCGCCCCCCGCTGGGGACCCAGCCCACAGCCCAGGCATGTGCCCTGACCCAGGAATCGAACAAGCGACCTTTTGGTCTGCGGGATGATGCCCAACCACCTGAGCTGCACCAGCCAGGGCACGGCTGCTATTTCAATGGCAGTCGTTCCTTTTCCCAGATGACCTGCCAGTGATAATGAACAATTTTGTGGTCCCTTGTAGAGGGAGCTGCATGGCATTCTGTCAGCTGTGACTCAGGGGTGGGGACAGGCAGTGACCTTCCTGTAGCCTTGAAGGGAAACTTGCCACCTCGGACATAAACTTGACCTGGATTCTACCCTGTTCTAACCCGTTCTGAAGGCTGAGTAGCTGTTGGTGACAGATGGGAAAGTATGGTCTCTGAGGATGTTGCAAAGGAGTCACTTCTAGGCCTTGACGGAGATTCCTGGGACCTAGTCTTGTCGGCTCACGGCGTTGCCTTCACGAGCGATTTGGCCTCTTCCAGTCCAGGAGATGTTGGGGAGGCCTCCCCGCCCAGGCCCGGCCCCCTTGCCACGTTCCTGCTCAGCCTCTCTCCTCCAAAACCACTCTGTTTCCTCTCACCCCGTCTTTGCAGCGTAGCTATTTTGAAAATTTTTGGCTAAATCAGTATCAGTTAGCTTGGAGCAGCATTGTTAGAAAAATCTGTTAAAGAAATGACTTTGGAGGGACAGACACTCAGGTGGGTGTGTAAGGTTTGGTGTGTTTGGCACTAGAAAGGGCGAGTCTCCCCAGTTGAATTTGCCTTCCTTCCCCCTCCTCCTCTCCTCTCAAGAACGTGGGGCCATGCATTTCCGTCCGCTCAGGCACCTCTACCCTGTCTTTCCCTAGCACCACTTGAGACCGGAGGACAGAGGCCAGCGCGGAGCCAGGTATTGGTTGGGCGTCTCTCACCAAGTGTCTTCTCAGTTCTTCCTTTTCTCCCCCGCCCCGCCCTCCTCGCGCACCCCCAGGTGTTCGACAACACCCCAGCAGCCCTCGATGGCACCGTGGCCGCGGGCGACGAGATCACCGGTGTCAACGGCAAGTCAATCAAAGGGAGAACGAAGGTGGAGGTGGCAAAGATGATCCAGGAAGTGAAGGTGAGGGCTGCTGCGGGGGCGGCGCCCTGAGTCCGAGCCACTTCCGAGGCCCCCGCAGGCCCGGGGGGAAGGCTGGCCCCATCCCTGCCACCGTCCTCAGAGAGCCAGGGTCCGGGCTACACTCCAACCTCTTGGTTCCTCCTGCACTTGTTACTCTGTGCTAATTATGCTCCAGGACTTGTGCTGGGCTTTGGCAAGGGAGTGGGCACTGAGGAGAAGGCCCCTGTCCTCGAGCTCCCAGGGGAGCGATCACTCTCAGAGCTGAGCTTCAGGGCGGGCCAATGCGTCCCCAGTCAGGGCTGGAGCTGAAGCGTGAAGTCCAAGGTGAACTTGCATAGGCCGTAGACACCCAGTAGGTGTCAGCTGAGCCGTGGTGGTCCTCGGAGCGGGCGAGAAGGAAAGAGGAGCCTCCCTGGCCCCTCCCTGTGGGAGCTTTCACCCCGGTGGGCCCGCCCAGGCTCACAGACGCCCGGGGACTCCCCTTGGTCCCGGGGCAGCTCCCAGTCCAGCTGCTGGCCTTCTTTTCCTCAGACCACAGTCATGCGGCCGGTTCCCTGCTCTGACCCCATCACCCGCCTCCCCCCGCCAGCGCCCGCCCAGCCGCTCCCGGCCCAGACCCCTCCTCAGCAGCAGGCGGCGTCCCAGAACCCTCGCAGGGCACGCACGTAGTCCTTTTGCCGTTACCCTGTCTGCTGCCGGGAACCCTTGAGAAACGAACACAGCGAAGGAGCCGCAAAGCCGCAGGCTGATTGAAAGGTTCCCAGCTGTAATCGGGGCTCGGCTTAGTGTTTCGGCCCCCTCGGCTCCGCCATCGAAACCTTATCCCACCTCCCCCTCCGTCACCCGTGTCTTAAGGACCCGGTACCAGCGTCTCTCCCGGCCCCTCTTTCTCGCCCGAGCCCAGGGCCAGCGCCTCCTCCACTTTGTCCTGTTCTACCTCACCGCTCTCCTTCTTGCCTTGAGGGCGGAGAGTCCAGCTCTGTCCTTCCTGCTACTTCAGCCCCTTTAGTCAAGGGACAGATAGAGGCCGGGACTGGGGCTCAGGGCTCCGCTGCGCAAAACAAAGTGACAAGTTCATTCAGAGCCCAGGTGGCTGCCCCACCTGTCTGCTGGGCTGAGGAGCTCATCGTGGGGGACGGGGTTTCCGTCTGGTTCAGAGCTGGGGTGTGCGCGCCCTTCTGGGTTCTCCCCTCACCCCACCCTGTGGCCCCTCAGCAGGGCCCTCCTTGTCCTGTCTCGCGCCAGCCCCTGGTGTCTCCGTGGGGACAGGAGCTCCTGTGTGTGGGCACAGCCCTGACATTAACGCAGGGATCTCCCAGCTCTCGTGTGGGTGCCCAGAGGGAGGAAGGGATTTGCTGTGGTCACCCAGCCGGACTGGCACCCAAGGCTGACTCCCGCTACAGTGCGCACCCCCACCCCAGCAGTCATCTGTGGTGGCCCCAGCACGTGGGTTGCACTCAGGGAGCCTGGCACATCCACCCCTGATCTGACCACATTGGGTCAGTTTGGTTTCCCCTCAGGACTCAGTTTTGACACCCTGTCTTGGGTTTGAATGGATTCGGTCCCTCGTGGAAGGGGGTTAAGGATTACAAGGACGGGAGTGAACACGGTGGCCTCAGTGGTCAGGGAAGCCTTCTCGGGAGACGTTGGCGCCTCCCTTCCAGTCGCTAGGGCTAGCCTCTGTACCTCCCGCAGTCGCATCGGCCTCTCTTGCTGGCCGGGCCCTGGGGCCCTGCCCTGCTCCTTGGCACTGAGAGCCAGGCACAGAGAAAGTGCCAGACGCATCGAGTGAATGGAGGGGCTGAGGGTGTGGAGACGATTCAGAGCACAGGAGACGGTCCTCCGTGCAGGGGAAGATGGCGCAGCACTGGCTGGGAGTGGGGGCGGGTGCAGTACACCCCGTCTGCTGGAGCACAGAGTGTCAGCGACTACCAGGCCGTGAGCTCCGCGACACACGGGCCATGTCTCTCCTTGTCCCTGCTGACTCCCCTGGGCCTGGGATACAGAGAGGGAGGGACCTGGGGGTAGAGCAGTCACAACGTGGGGCCTGTCACAGCCCTCGGCCTGGCAGGGCTGAAATCAGGATTCTCGTGACCACAGACCCCGGGGTCAGTGGGCCTCCCCGGGGAAGGGGCTGGGGGACCCGGTGCTCCTCCTCAACTCTGCCTGCCTTGTTTTTCCAGGGGGAGGTGACTATCCACTACAACAAGCTGCAGGCGGACCCCAAGCAGGGCATGTCCCTGGACATCGGTAAGCTGGGCCAGAGCAGTGGCGCCCGGTGGCCCCCCAACCCCCAGCCCCTGGGCTGCCGCGTTATCACGATGCGTCAGTAGTTAGGTGGTCACACTCTGGAACTTTTCTGGCCAAGCTGAGCCACAGGGCTGAGCAGGCAGCCCCCTCTGGGACCTTGCTGCCCTAGGGCGGTCCTCTGTGGGCCAGCCCCGCAGCTCCCCACAGCCCAGGTACATGCCCTTCCAACGGGGAGGGCACCCCAGCCCTGGCCCGGCACCTCAAGCCCCCCTGCATACCCCGGCTCCACCGTGGCCTCTTCTCCCACCCAGCTTCTCCCAGGAAAGCCCCAGGCCTGGGCTGACCTCAGGCCAGCCCCCCTGTCCGGCATGCCCTAGGCAAGGCGCCGTCTGCTGTGGGGGCTGGATCTGTAGACACTTCTGGACTCCAGAGCCTGACAGCAGCCGGACCAGCCCCCCTATTGCAGATCGAGGCCTGAGATCCCTAGAGGGCGCTGTGTCCCCTGGTGAATGTGCACCCAGGTCCCTAGGCTCCAGTCTGGTGCCCTTTCCCTGTACCCTAAGGCCAGGGCCATTCCCTGGTTTCCAAGGAAAGAGGCCAAGGGCAGATCGAATCTGTCCTGGGGTTCTTCCTCTGAAACCGTTAGTGCTCACCCTGGCCCCCTTCCAAGGACTAAGTCTGCAGCCGGCTGAGTCTGGGGTCCAAGGTCAACTGTCATTGGTGGTGCCTCTCCCCGCCTCGGGCCACCTGGAGTCCGGGTGTGGTGGAGAGGAGGGAAGAGGTGTTCTCTGACTTCCTGCGGCTCGGGTCAAGGTCATGGCATCCTGGCTCTTCGAGAGGAGCCACCTACGTGGTTACCTCCTGCCAGGCTCTCGCACACCCCTGACGCAGAGCGTGAATAGGGCCGGGCCCAGTACCCCGTATTAGGACCCCCCCACTTCGTAGTCACCTCGCACGTAACCCCACCTCAGCCCCTTCTGCCCCTCGCGTCGTCCCCAGCGAGTCGTGATGAGGAGGGGCAGGGATGGCCTGGGGCCCAGCTGCAAACTCCACCTCGCTGAGCCCCTCTCTCACCTGGTCCCAGTGCTAAAGAAGGTGAAGCACCGGCTGGTGGAGAATATGAGTTCGGGAACCGCAGACGCCCTGGGTCTGAGCCGGGCCATTCTGTGCAACGGTGAGTCCCACCCTCCCATCCGGCCCCCGACCGGAGCCCCAGGCCCCGGCCCCCAGGACAGGGGCACCATGGCTGTCCACCAAAGCCACTGTGGGTCCCTCTGGCCTGGCCCTGGCCTCTACCCGTGGGTCGATAGTCACCATCTCTGTATCGGAGGAGGTCTCTCCAGCTCCCACTAGGTGTCCACGGTGGTCAGCTGAGCCGTCTTACAGCCAGTGTCCCCCACCTCCAGGCAAGGATTCACAGGCACAGGTCACAGGCGGGGAGACGGACCCACAGTGGGGAGGTGCCCCCTGCCTGCTCCCCAAGCTGGCGCCTTCGCCGCTGTGCCCGCTGCGCTCACAGCCAGGCCTCAGCCCCTGGCCCAGTGCCATCGTGCGCCCTCCTCTCACCCCGTGCCCGAGCACACCCACTGCTGCGCGCGCCCGGCTCCCTCCCTGCCTTCCTCCAGGAGGGGGCGCTGCTGCCCTCGTCTCAGCGTGGCCTGCCCGAGGCCGCCTAGAGGGGGAGCGCGGGTCCGCGCACGTTCACGCACACACATGCGCGTGCACACGCTCTCCCCGCCGGGCGGCCAGTGAAGCACTTGGTCCTGCTTCTGCCGTCATCAGCCTGAGTTTATAAACAGCAGCGGCGCTGCTGTACGTGGGGGGTAGATATAAATACCTCTGTAAATTGTGGGCCCAGCTGGGCACACGGGGCTTCATTGGCTGGGGCGTGGGGGTGGGGTCTGAGCGCGTTCCAAATGGCGTTCAAAAGTAGAGGCTGCTATTTTCGGCCTCTTGGTGTCTATAAATCCTTGTTACTGTAGTTACCGTGCGTTGGGATGAAATTAGAACTGGTTGTTGTGTTTTTCCCCCCAAACCTTGCAATTTCCCCAGCCTTAAATAGGGTTTCTAAAACCGAAGCCGTCATGATGTCCCATGACCCTGCTAAAAACAACAGCACGCCGCTTACGTGGCTGCCGCCCTGCCAGGCTGGCCAGGCGCCAGAGCTCCCCGGAGCCAGGGCCTCGCGAAGACCTCCGCGGAGCCCCCCCCTGCCCTGGAGCCCGAGCCCGCCTGCCCTGACAGCCGGCCGCTCAGAGGCCTCCCCTGCCCGGGAAAGGCCCCGCTGCCTTGGCCTCTGCTGCTCCCCGCCCGCCTGCCTGGTCCACGCAGGAGATGGGCGGGGGGCTGCGCCCTGGCTCTCAGGGCC